>VWZF01006071.1:445306-533657 GCA_013396755.1 Sclerurus mexicanus
CTTTTGGTTCTGCTAGCAAATCAGAAAAAAAAAATCATTATTTACAAAGCCCTACTTGGAAAATCACAGCCTAAAAGATCGCTTTATAACTGAAATTATACATATATATATATGTGGTATTTTCACAAAAAATATTATTCAGTAAGAATACACATATTTCAGGAAACCACATAAACCTGGAAATGAAGACTATTTCATATAAATATGGAAAAGGTTTAGACTGTAAAAATTGTAAAGGAACACACACTTCTAATGAATAGGTAAGATGTATTTGAATAATCCCCTAAACATCTACATACCAACTGAAACAAAAGCAAATCTAAGGAGTTCTGAGAAATTTGGCAGTACTTTGTAATACTGATTGCACTAGAAATTGTGAACGAACAATCTGTGATCTTTCTATATTACTCCGTGTCTCCCCGTGTTATGCCAGTGCTGAAAGCTTTGACAAAATTCTCTTCCAAGAAAGAGATTCTTTATTAATTCTTACTACAACCAGGCACAATCAGCAGCAAGGGAAACGACTGTGTTCACATCTTGGACACCATCAGCTTGCTATTGGGCAGGTTCTGGTGGGCCAGCCAAGAGCCAGCAGGCTCTGGAAGGCTTCTTAGGGGTCCACCTGCTGCAGAGAGGTTCAGGCTGGGCTCTACACTCTCTCTCCCACAATATTTTTTAAGTTTCCTTGACCTCTTTAGATAATTGAACTGATTTCTGTCTCCATGGGATTGTCTGTAGACAAGATATACTTGCTTCTCCACTTAAAGCATTCCATAGGGGAAAAACAGAAGATAAATTTTCTGGCATAGAAAGAAAATGTTCCCCTCCAAAGGATACTCCAATTCATTCTGCACTGCAGCTTCCCCTAACTTCAGATGTGTTGTTAAAGCATGTAGAGGATTCATGTGCAGGAAGGGGACCCTAGCTGCACAGCAACGGAGTGGGAATGAAGCTGGTGGCCACTTGAGTTCACACAAGACTGCGTGGCAGCCCTGGAGATCACTCAGTCCCTCAAAAATTCGAATTGCTTTTCTAGGAGGCATCAACAAGAAGGAATAGAGCAGTTTGATAAGGAGAAGATAGAAGGGCCATACAAGCACATAAAGGCCACAAGCACATGAGAAGATGAACAGATGGACACAAAGAAAGCAGAACGCAAACACACCAAGATCTTTGTGAACTCTGTCGCACACAAACTAGTGAAAGCACACACAACCTGGGCAGCTTCTCCTTACACAGGCTCCGGGGTGCATTTGTCACTGTTCTTGTTCCATTGGCACGTGCTTGCAGTAGCACCCAGGTGGGAATGCCCGGCGCCAAGGACAGAATGCTGATGGAGTGTCACTGAATACTTGCTCCACACAGCTGATATGTTCCCTCTGGCATGCACCACTGCCTCTGAATGCTGGAGATGGCACAGGTGAGCCAGCTTGGTTTTAGCTGGTCTCATGGTCTTAGGCACACCAGACTTTCTAAAGGGTTTAGAATTTAAATCTTATGATCTAAGAGAGCATCATAAGCATGTTACTGACCATAAGAGAAAGGCTGTGTCATAAGATACAGTCACAGATCTTCTGTGAACATCTATTTCTGTTCTGTCTTTGAAAAATTTGAAACTTGAACAAATCAAGGCACAAAAGCCACAGTTCTACCTGCTCAAGACCTCAGAGGGAGGAGGTGTTAGGAATGAAAGACTATAGTCTTGCATTGAGGCAAGGGACATTTGGTAAGACTGTCACTGTCATGTAAGCCAAGTACAGCTGTTAGACTGGCCATGCAAAACTCAGACCATATTGAACAAGCTTCATACTTTCTCTAAAAAAAAAAAAAAGGGTTTTATAAAATGTGCTAATAAATTCCTGCTCATTCTTCTCATTCTTTCAATCATGATCAGCTTTTAGATAGAAAGTTGGTAAAAGCCAGAGACAGAATGAGCAGCACAAAAGCATGTGTGAGCCCACTTGCCCTGCACAAATGTATACCAGCTGGAAAGCCATCACACTGAATGTCAATGAAACTGAGGGGACAATCCTAAAGAACGGGTATATATATATATATGGTCACTGCTACAGTTCAGCTGAGTTACAGGAACTTGCTAAAAATGTGACAGAGCTGTAAGTCTGTCTCCCCAGACTTAAAAATACTTTAATTACTTTAAAAAATGGTATTAAAGCTCATAAATTGTTTAAGGCAGCTTTGAAAAGTATTTGCTGAGTGAATCTAATGCCAGGAAACATCAGACAGATCTCAATGCGTACAGTCTCTTAGAAATTAGAGCAATAAATCATCATCATAAGCCTTTGCTTGGAGTGATTTGTTCAGCATGTATGAGGAGGTAATCTGTAATCTGTTACTTAAAACTATAGATTCTCTTAGCAGAATTTTTGCACCTTTCTTAAGACAGTGTCAGCTGGTTTGAAGCCTGCTTTCTATAAATCAAATTTGATTTCTAACTGCATTATTCAATTTGAAAGCAATGTGAAGTCAACACTCTTGACAGTTCAGCAGATGAGACATCCTCTGGCAGAATAATAGCTGACTATAAGGATTAATTATCCATTGACAGAGATCTGAGTTAGAGAGGAAATTAATCAGAAAGATCATTTCTGCACTACTTCTGAAAGAAAAGGCCACCTTGTTTTTGTCATATACATACAGTGAGAGGGGAACTTATCTTCAGAGATCTCCGCTTCACAGCAGTGGCAAACTTCTTGGGGCACTTTCTAGTTGGTGCCTGTGCTTTCAAATTGGAACAGGGTCAAACACCTCCAAACTCTCAAGGGATTTCTGGGACCATTATGTTCACAAAGGCCAAGTTAAAACTATGTTCTGAACATTTCCAGCTTTGTGTGTTTAGAAATGCAAATTAG
Organism: Sclerurus mexicanus; assembly: GCA_013396755.1. Lineage (NCBI taxonomy): Eukaryota > Metazoa > Chordata > Aves > Passeriformes > Furnariidae > Sclerurus > Sclerurus mexicanus. Next base: position 448,177 of record VWZF01006071.1, read on the forward strand.
AATTATTTTTTTTTTAAATCTAGTATAGGTATTGTTTAATGTAAAAGTATTTGATTTTGGAAATGTTGTCTTTTTAATGCATTTCAGAAACCTGCTTTGGACTATTTTTGCTTTTGTTTCTCTGTGCAGGTACTTCTTTTCCCCTGTGCAATGAAAACATTACAGTCATCCTCTTTATTATCTCTGCTCTCACGTATGAACAATCCCAGATAATTTGATTTATCTCTGTAGCAACAAATCTATTCTGCATCCTTTGGTTATCTGATCTTCCCATCTAGTTTTTCAGAACATATATTCCATCATAAATGCATCAGTTCACAAGGGATGTTTTTGATGGTGGTTCTCACTGAACCAAGGAGTGCTGTCTATCAGTAATTTGAATTATGCTTTTCTGTTTATTGTATCTGAGACATGCATCCTCTTGTAGAGTGAACTCCCTTTGTCATCCTCTTGTAGTGTATGTGTATGAAGTCTTCATCAGAAGCAGTAAAGGATTTTGTTTGCCAGCAACTTCCACAGCTCCGATTTCTCTTTCAGCCTTGTAATGAGTCTTCCAGGTCTCAGAGGAGTAAGATTTGGAGTACTCTTTTAACAGCAGTGGTGGTAACAACCAATCTAAGGGATTTAAATGAAACTTACTCTCTGGAGGAACAGCATAATGATAGCAGAACTTGATTCCATGGTTAAGCCTATTTTACAAATACAATGGGACGGCAGCACAGGTTTGGCTGGCTCAAGTCATCCACGCCGTTTGCTTGCTAGCACACTATCTGGCCTATGTCAACTCTCCCAGGCAATGACTGCACATGTTCTAGGGGTATTAGAGCACAGGGGCTCTTTCCAATATACAGTATGGAAAAGATCATCCTGTTTTGGGAGGCAAGAGTGTTTATCCGTATGAATATGACTATACAATGCTACTTGCCTTCTGACAAAGAAAGCCCCTGGTCTGTTTTATTTAGCCGTTAGGGGTAGCCAGTGACTCACGCAGATCCCCAGTCCTGCCCAGGATCTAGGAAACAGTATGCCTCTGACCATTCGTTAATGACAGTGATTTGCAGCCCCATTCCTTCTGGATGAAATATACCTGTTCAGCATCCTCTTAGACTCTGCTCCTGGTTACCAAACCCCCACTTGTCTTATCTCAAAGAGTCAACAGGAGAAGATACATGCAGTGCTAACGAGCAGCTTATTTTATTCAAAGTAAATAGCTATTTAATTCATCTACCTCTAGAAATACCTAAATGGGAAAGAAAATAATGTGTTGTCTGGTCTAAGTGCAGTACTTCTCTCAACACTGTGTAGACTCCAGCTAGTTGTGATACTCTTTTCTGTGGAGCAGGTTATAGCCTGCCTTTCTCTCTCATCTGCTCCTTGGCAAGGGTTTCCAGTTTCTTAGGAACACCCTATGATGATTCTGCCCTTCCTGATCTGTGAGCCTTCTCTTTGCAGAGCAGAACTTTCGAACAATTACCCTGTATTGCTTTTCAGCCATCAAAGACTGACAACTGTCAGACTTTCAAAGAGTCTGTCACAACAGCCAAACTCAGTCGTCTGCCCCTCTACAGCACAGATTACACAGAGGTAATGAAACAAGGAGAACAATTAATATCTACAAAAAATAAGACAAGTCCTTCTGTTTTACTCGTGCCCTCTGTCAGACTTCCTGTAATAGTACCACTGGCTACAAAAGACTGGGATCCCACATACTATATACATACTTTGGTAGTAGCAGACAGCCCAGCTGCTGAAGGCTAGGCAGCGTATAGACTCAGAACTCATGCTCTGCTTCTCTGGACTGGCTTTCTAATTCTTTTATCTGAAAGACCTGGTATTTGTTCATTGCAGAATGTTTCTCATTGTGTAGCAGAAGACTCTTATTACTACCCTAAGCTCTGAAGTAGAATAACGAGGCATTCTTGGGGGAGACTCAGGTCTGAGGTTCACTTCTACCTGTGCTTTGTTAGAACTGAGACTCCATCAGTTTGCAGTGCAAGTGCCACCCATGCTTGCTGACCAACTTTCACTCTGGTGATAACTGTATGGTAAATATGTGGCTTTATTCAGAAATCTCAGTGGCATTTACATAGTTCCAGTTCACAGCATTTACTGAATGTCAGCTGTATTTCATGACAGTTTTATTACTCTACCTGTGGAAAGCCTTCCAGACACTGAATACAATGCAGCTCATTGTATTCTGAGACAGCACACTCTATTTTACTGGATTTAAAGTAACTGTGGTGGAACCAAGTTTCCAATACAGTATTTCTAATGCAACTTTGTACTAAATCTTGTTCCTATTTTTAATGCCTACAATAGTAGGGATGAAGAAAATATATGCTAAATTGTTAATTTTAAACTGTGTGCTGTAGTTAAGTAATTAAGGAGAATGCTCAAGGTAGAAAAGCATTTCCTGTACAGTTCTGAGCTATAAGAAAAAAAGGTCTGAAATCCTTACTTCAGTTAAGTCACATTGCCTACAGCAAGGCCAGGATTTTACCTAAAGAATTAAAACAAAGTAAGAGACAAAATAAGGTGGGAGTGCAGTGTTTTGCAAAGGACTCATGCAGCATGCAATTGCCCAAAGCTGAACTTTGCAGTCATTGTTTCATGACCCAAACATGAGTTAGGAAAAGCAATCATTTCCCATCAGTTACCACACTTATGAAGTGATGGAATTTTCCATAATTTCATAAGCTGCAGTGCTGTGATTTCTCCTGATTAGGAATTGCAGCCAACTGATAATGGAAAAAAATCTGCCAGCCCATATGGTGGAAAATTCCAAGGAATATTAGTACATCTAATCTAAAAAATACCCCAGTGATGTAGATTTAACAAGAGACTTTATTTTAAAAAACAGTTTCACTTAATACCATTAGCAGGACTAAGGATCCTTTAGAATCGAGGATGCTGTGCAGTCTGACATAAATGTGTGGCAGTGCAGGCAATTCATCATGTTACTGGGCCACTGGTAAAGAACAAGGCTGAGAAATAATTAATCTGAGGCGCCACTGGGCTAGTGACATGCTAGCACTACCTCACCAGAACTTAATCAGCTGTCTTTTCTGATGCATGCTCTGTTCAACTGGCAGCTTCTTCTTTCCGTGACCATGTCTGCTTAGTTCCTTTTCCATCGTCAAGTTTACAGGCATGTTTCTCTCAATACAGACACTGGTCCCTACAATCTGGGGTCCTGGCTGGTACCCATCTGACCTACACATCTTTTTCACGCTTAGGATGGGAACAGCAGACAACAACTGACAGCAGTAGTGAAGACACACAAAAAAAGACTTTCAGTCTTCTTTCAGTCTCTGTCTACACCTCCATCAACACACTGTTCCTTCAACTTGTTCATAATGGACTTTCTCATGCAACACCAAGTGATTTCTTTTGATGAAGGCTCACTCAGTCTGATCTCTTCTTGAAAGGTTTCTATTGGTGCCCTTTTGCCCCTTCTTCATATCAGTGTCTTGAATACTCCTTGCCACTTTCTTCTTGTACTTTTCAACAAAGTACAGCATTTAGAAATTTCTTGCTCACAAGTCGTCTACTGAGCTCAGTCCTCAGAAACTACTTTCGTGACTACAGTATAAAATGTTCGTACATTTGCAATCATGCTATACACAGAATTTAGCTCCAGATAAATTTGTCTCTGTGGTTTTATTCCTCTTTGATTCTGTAAGGTAATTCAATAGGGCACAAACTGTCTTTGTCTCGCCACTTCCTCCTGCTGTCTTTGCTCTCTAGCAACAAATAAGGAATTGTGCATGTGAAACCCATGTTATTTCTTTCATCTTTCATTTCTTCTCATATTGGTGTGGGACCCAAGCATTTTCTTCTTTCTGAGTGACACTGCTGAATGGAGCCTTCAGTATTTTCCCCCCAGGCATTTGAGTGAGTTGTGCTGAACTGAATCCAAGTCTTACAGGTCTGGCTCCTGCTCATATTCTGAAAGTTCTGTTGGTCTCTCTGGAGCTCCATCTTGTGCTTTGGGGCTCAATCCATGCAAGAATGATGAATGCCCAAGGTGCAATTAGATAATTGCCTTCTGCTATGAGAAAACCCAGAGAAAGCATAGCAGCAGTGCACCTGATGCTTTACACCTGAAATCATCTAAGTGATGAGAGTCTCACAGGTATTAAGTAGTCGAGGATGCTATTTGTTTGTCTACATCAGCTACAGGCCATGTGGAACTGCGAGATGCAGATTTCCCATGCTGAACTGGTAATGTTTAGTTAGGATCCCAGTTGCTTTCAGGTTTCTCTGAGATCAGTAGATCTGAGATGATGTGAACCAGCCCCTAGCCATGTCTCCCTCTTTCCTCTTTTCACTTATAACTACAGTAACTTATACATGGTCTCACTGGTCCCCCAGTTTCATGCCTAGTTTAGTATGGTGAGGGAGGGCCTGCAGCTTATATCCAGCAAATTTTAAAAGTGTACAACTTGTTTTCAGACAAAAGACTGAAGACTGATTGAACAAACAAGACTAAAACAAAGACAGCCTGTCCTTGAGGAGGGGAAGTGGAAGGGGAGGGACCAAAAATAGGTCACGTGGGAATGGTCCAAAGCTGTGACATGGGAGGTTCACACTGGACATTAGGAAGAGTTTCTTTATGACAGGGTGGTCAAACACTGGAACAAGCTTCCCAGAGAGGTGGTGGGTGCCCCAAGCCTGTCAGTAAGAGGCATTTGCAGAATGCCCTCAATAACATGCTTTAACTTTTGGTCAGCCCTGGAGTGGTCAGGCAGCTGGACTAGGTGATCATTCTGTTCTGTTCCCTACTGTGCTATACTATTCATTGGTATAAGTAGTAAGCCAACTCTCAGCAGCGAGGAAACAAGAACAGCCCAATATAAGCATAATGGCACACAAACACCATGTGGATTCTTAGATCTTTTTATTTCAATTTGTTTCTGTGAAGACATTTAATAAAATTCAGTGCAAATACTCCTGCTTTGCGCTGTGATGATACTATGATTCACTCCATTGCATCAATTTGCACAAAGAAGCCCTCAGGGATTACATATGGGAGGAAGGCGTGTTAAATGGTTTAAAAATATTCTACAGACATTTAAGCAAATAGGCAGGTATGTATGGGGAAAGATTCTAAGTGAAGATCTGAAATAATTATCCCTTGGAATCTTGGCACCAGACCTGGTGTTTCTCTAGTAAGTCCTGCTGTAACTTTCTGAAAGGATCACGCTAAGCTGAGATAGCTGGTACCTCTCCTCTTGCTTTTACTGGCCTTTTTCATTTCTGTAGTACTTGTGGAGGGAAGCACTTAATGTGCAAATACTTCTTATGAATTACTATAGGGTTCTTAGTGGGTCTTGAAGACTTCTTCTTCTTCAAAGACACAGTACTGAAATATTTTCTCCCTTTTTTTTTTTTGTTCTCACAGAAAAAGAAGTACAAATAAAGAAAGAAAAACTTTATGTGCTGCAGAAGTATAAGTTTAAGGAAAAAAGACACCTATTAATTTGCATAAAGCCCAAAACACCATTCTAGATAACAAAATCAAATTGTAAAGTGATATTAATACATCTAGTACTTACCAAAATAAGTCCAGAGATTAATGAGGATGTGCCTGTCAGGGCAACATAGAACTTGGGGGTTAATGTGTTCAAAAACATACTCACTGAAAAAGAAAAGAAAGGAAACCATGAGTACAAGAGCAGGACATGTTCTCCACATGTGTTCCTTCCTCCCCCCAGTTGCTTTCCAATGTCAGGTAAGTTATTACCTTAACTCTGACAAAAAAGACAATTAAAATAACATCCTGTTCCATCTGCCTAGCATGCAATACAGCCAAACATTAGAATGCCACATGCAAAACTTTGTTTTCACAATAAAGTCAATCACAAGGCTTTGGAAAACAGTTGTACACAAGTTTGGGAGTTTGCTACTCCCATCAGCACCCCACTGACTCTAAGTTTAGGATTCACTGTGATATAGGGGAAGACATTTTATTATATGCCTTTGCTATTCCATTGCAGTTAGAAATATCAGGGGTCTATCTCAATGTCCTGCATTCAACATTGTCTCAGCATCCTGCAGTTCTTGGTTAACTTTTTTTTTTTACTTCTCATTACCTTGGTTCCTAACTTATGAAGTAGGAGATCGTAGCATTTTCCTAACTCATTCTACTGTAATAAAATTGGTGAACACTCAGTATGACAACAGTGAATAGATGATAAGAAAAATATCTAACTGGCTTTCTGTTAATAATGGATGAAAATCATGATAGCTGTCCAGATTATCTGAAATCCAGGGCAGAAGCGAAGTCAGATAAGCTGCAAGAAATGACAATTTCATCTGTATGGGCTTCTGGAATCCCAAAGGGCTTTTCTAGTCATATCCAATCTTGGAAGCTGCTGAGAAAATCATCAGGTAGATGTGCTCAGCCCCCAGAGAAAACCCCTATGGCTTTAACGGAATAAAACGTTTTTCTAGGTTTTGGATCACTCTACAGAAGCTACTAGAGAGAACTGGAGTTCTTCCATTAAATTCTAGATGTTTAAAGAAAACTCTCAACTTCCCATCACTTTCATCTTCCACAAATGAAATTCCATATTGAACAACATGAAGGGTTAGAATATGTTCTGTAAAAAACCTACTGGTCTCATCCTTAACCAGTGTCAAAGTATTTTTCATACATCTATACATTTATGTATATACACACATCTATATCTGTATATGTACATGCATCCAGAACTGAAGAGGGAACTGACAATTGTTAGCAGGTAAATTTAAAGGCCTTGTAGCAGACTACTAAATAGTCATTAAAAAAGTTGATAAAAGACCTGGGTACATAGGTAGGTGGGAGGCCCACAGTTCATTCTGTTTCATTTAGAAATGGCACCTACAGAAATTAAATAATATGGAGCCAAAAAATTAAGAGAAGACAACAATAGCAGGATACAAATTATCAAACATGAGTCATTTTCCATGACCAGTAAAACAGAAAATTGTTTTCCAGAAATGCATCACTAAAAGAGATAGAGGCCCTGCAATTCAGGTGATTTGTTTGGGTTTTTGTCTGCTTATTTTCTGTGTTTTTTTTTTCTTGAGAAAGCCCTAAATTGTTAAAACAGAACTGTCCTTTTCTACTCCACTGGAGTGGCATTAAGCACCAAGTTGATATGATAAAGTAATGGGTGTTTTTTAACTCCATCATACATTTTCTTTCACAAACGAGTTGCATGTCAGATTCTCAGCTAGTGCAAATCAGCATAATATCCTCAGCCTCCCTCCCTCCCTCCCTNAATTTAACATTGCAGTCCCTGCTTTCTCCAGCACCTGCTAAGAAGGAAGAGGCATGAAGAGACTGAAATAGCTTTGGCTTCTACCAACTACCATGAGTCCTTTAGAAGACACATTCCTCATTCTGGAATGCAACCATAAGCCAGGGACATACTCAGACTATGTCACTGGGGAAATTTCAGACTGCCGGTAAAATTACTTCCTCTGCTTAGGTCAGGATATTCCTGAGAGAGAATATGCTGTGATGGGATATAGATGCCCATGTCCCATCTTGTCGCACAGTGGTGCTGCAGTGCCCATAATAACATGGAAAGCCAGGCAGCAGGAGACTTTACAGAGGAGTTTTCTCTTCCACTCCCCCACTACAGCTTCACAGCTCGTGGAATGCTGGAATTTTTCCTATTAAACTGGAAAAATTTGAGGTAATTCGATTTCTAAAGTTGTGAGCCATCTAAGTCTTCTATGAAGATTCCACATGAACATATCCATTCAATAAGGATATCATGTATTTGCTTTAAATATTACTACTGACCGCCATCCATAAAATTTGCTTTGGGAAATGCATTCCCATTTGGAAGAACCCTCTCAACAAATTAGCTCTGTGGAGCTCATCAGTGGTGTACAATGAATGAGGCTCACAGGAAATGCTGTTAGCTTTTCTGTCACCACTCTTTTACGAGCAACATACATTGGTTTATAGACAAGACCTCAGACGTGAATGGAGATCGGATTTCATTTATCTGTCATTTCCACCAGTGTTAACTGCTTTCTTCTTTGCCTGCATATATACTGGTGCTCCTTTATCCTCTTTACTAAAGGCTGCTGCAATTCTTCACTTTGACGGCTCAGTCACAGAAACTGGCAAGGTGAACAGATAAAATGCTGGATGCTTTCAGATTGTACAGGTCAGACTCCCACCTAACTGGAATAACTCAGTAGATTTGATACAAGTGCATTCAACTACCAGAGCTGATTATCTGGACTGTATCTCTCTAATCCTTTTGCCATTCTTCTTCCCACTCATTAAATATAAGAATCTTCTATTTAATTATGGAAATTATTATCTTCAGCCACTTATTAACTCCTCTCCCAGTCCCTTTGTCTCCATAGATATTATTAACAAAAGCAAACACTTTCTAATGAGAAACATTTCTCCAAAACAATAAAACAAAGCATCTGTGGTCAGACTTTTTCAATTGGGATATCCATGAGAATTCAATCACTGTTTCAGTGGAAACTGCATCAAGGCCTAGTGCTCATAGTAATTAATCCAAAAAGTAAAAATCAATCCACTTTTGTGTTATGTGATATATATCATTATCCAAAATGGAGCATTACTTTACAGTCAGCATTCTGACACTGAAGAAATCACTATCATATCCAATGTCTCCATTCTGTAGTAGAACTGGGGTTTCTTCAGTGTGTTGCAGTAAACTAGAATCATTAGATAATGCTACTTATCCATCTGCCTAAATTTGGATAGCAGCGTTTTTCTTCTCTATTTCCATTTGATGAAATATCAGGATTGGGGAGCAGAGAGATTTCTGAGAAATGAGAACTGTAGACAATAGCAGATGACTGCAGAATAAAGAAGCCAAGTAGAATCACCAGCAAAAGGTGGTACTGTGAGTCCTTTCTTCTGAATGCACATCATGCCAGTGTATGCCTAATTATTTCTGTCCACAAAGGGAGGATGGTGCAGTTATTCATCTTGGAATATCATCTCTTGTCTGTAACTTGGTAGGAATTAAAAGGGCAAGTAACAAGTATCTAGAGAAAGAAACTTACTTGATGTTCCTACAGTGCCAACTCATTAGAAATTAGTGTCAAATCCCAATTATTTGCACAGGCTTTTGACAGTGTTTTAGGTGTGTTTTTTTTAAAGAAAACCAGCATGACCTATAAATTCTGTTCAAACAAGCCAAGAATGTCTACTTATGAGAGCCTCCTGGCCTTACAAATACTGTCTATCCCCCTCTTTCTTCCCTTCTCTTTATTGCTTTCATTTTACTCATACTTGAGTCATCTAGAATAAGGCACTATTTACATTTCCAAAAGTGCCTAAGTTACGTTGGTAAATTATTCCATCCTATTGTATAATATCTAGAGAAGGACTGTTATTTCACTGTTAACTGTGCATGCTCACAGAGTCAGATTTACATCCTGTTCACTTCATGGCAGGCAGACAAGCTGAAAAAGCACACAAGTCGTATCTAACATTCCCAACTGAAACTAATCAGAAGAGGTGATTGAAATGTTCTTGAAAGCTGATGCCATTTCATTCCTGTTATATATGTTATTCATTGCCAATACGTGTGATTCATTCTGAACATGGGAATAAACAAGAGAGGAAAATCCAGGTATTTTTCAAGTAACAAAATCTGTGAATCATGTAAAATGTATCACTCAGAGTAATAAAACACAGTGTTGCTTTATAAATTTCTTCAAGGTCTTGAGGCATACAGATTTCAAGCATGTGAGGAAGGAGGAAAATATTGAGGATAAACTGCTCAAAGTATCATCATTCTGCTGTATTGTTAATTACATTAGAAGGCCACTAGAGGAGGGAGCACTGCGAGCTACCTACTATTCCCACATGTAGATCTACTAAAATGACAGCCCCATTACCTACTGCTGAATGTGAGGCAATATAAGTGCACAGAAAGGTGCAAATAAAAATTTAATAGCAATGTTACATAAATCATATACACAAACAGATCAAGCAAAGATAGGACTGCATCACTTATGGCACCTCTAAGAGGAAAAGTAATATCCTGAACAGAATGCTATCTCAAAATACAGGTAAAATAATATATATCTCAATCACTTTGTATAAACAAAAGTATTTATATAAATAAATAAAGTGATAGATAAGTAAATAAATACCCATTGCAGACCCAGAATTAAAGATCAAACGTAAACAATTCAAATAAACTGAAATATGCATGAAGGCACAGCTCTTTTTGTGCCAATATCTCTGTACTCCAAAGTGAGACAAAGTTTTTGGGTACAGCAGTTACTTTTGCAAAAACAAATTGCCCTTAAAACATATAAAAGCTTATAGTCACAGAGCCTTTCTAGTGCATTACCAGTCCTTAAGTCAGCATGACTGTAATATGTGTCACTAAGAAATTCCGCTGCACTTTCTGCCCTGCCCTCTGTTATATTTGCTTGGTATGCAGACCGATGCAAATTCTTTTAACACCAGTGCCAAGAGCCCCAAATCCTTTAGACAGGCAACAAGCTAAGAAACCTATCGTTGGAGACCTTTGACACAGCAAATTCAACTTCTTTTCACAGCAGCCACCCATTCAAGCTGCTGTTCAAACACGGTACAGAAGATACGGCAGTGACTGGCTTATTTCACAAGAGCCTCAGCTTAGATTAATGAAGCTCCCCAATTCAAAGCTGTTGCAGCAATGAAGAACTCTTCAACCAAAGTGTCAGCAAAGAGTGCAAAATAAAGTTCAATAAACTTCTTTTAATAAATGTATAAACTTTCCCTGAGTGCAAAGCACTGCATACTCTTGACTTTAATAGAACTGTTTGTACATAAACTTTCTGAACTCTCAACTCCATCCTCATAAGAATGTTAACAATATACTTTTGGTAAAACAGGCTAGGGTCAGGCTGAATTATGCATTATATACTATGACGGTCTCCAGCTCAATTTAAATACAAATCCCACCAGATTTAAAGCTAGTGCAGAGTACTGCTCAGAAAAACAAAATAACTTTTACCAATTGCCAGGGTTTTTCCTGGGACGCTACTAAGGCTTTTCTTTAACTCCTTCAGACTTCTTAAAGAAATTCCCAAAGAAGAAGTAAGCATTCCAAAAAGCTGCAGAGAGATTTTCCATCTTACTTGTTGCACATGCTATGCAGCTTCCTTCTGTAAGGCCTTTTGTTTGCAAAACTTGAAAAAATGTCTCACTGGTAAACAAACACGTGGCCATTTAGGCAGAAACAGCCAGTCTTGTGCTGTGCACAAGGACATCCAGATGCCCACTCACTTGGTTCAAGCACCTAGTCCTGTTCTAAAGGCATGAGTCTGAATGAGGGTCACATTCAGATGCCTGGAGCCTGCCCCAATGGCCAGTAGTTTGTTGCTCTCAGTGACTGCTGGATCAGAGACCAGGTGAGAGAAAAGGATGATGTGCCAGAACCTGCCTGTTGCTTCAGGTAAATTATAAACTGATTAACTGCATAGTTGTGCATAATCAGAGTTCTGCCCTTATAAATCAAATCAGTGAAATAAAACTTTCTCGAATGAAGACCGCCACACTCTCTCTTTCATGTTTCCACATCTTAAATGCAGGTTTTCCCTTTCAACAGAATAACACAATAAAAAGGGGGAATGAGTAGGGATAGTTTGTTCTGAAGAAAAATTTGCTATGATGGGAGACACTTTCAGCCACAAAGCACAGCCCAAAGAGAAGAAAGAACAGAAGGTAGTAAATACAGTACCAATTCCATGTCAAAAACTTTGCAGTTAATTTACTTATAACTGAAAAATAAAGACATGTGAAGATGACAGCGATAATACTCTCTCTATTTTGTGACCCAGTGCCCCACAGTGTTCCAGCACTTAAAAATGAAACAAATCTTAGCAAATTCAGTCCATTTTTTCCTAACAACTCTGCCTGAGGATTGCAAACCAGTTCGATTTAATCATGCTAACACATTAAATATTCAAAGGCAAAAGTGACACAATGATCTGTGCTGGCCTGCTTTTCAACACTAAGTCTATATTCATGTTAGGATGTCCAGAAGTTATTTGATCCATCAAAACTCTGTCAAAGCTGTCCTAGCAGGACTTAGTCTGTGAAGGTTCTGGAGCTTTTGGGACACAGACAAATATACTGTGTCCTTCAGAGTATATTAGCCATCCAGCCTGTTAGACATTTAGATTGCTGAGAATAGTATACAGGGAAATATAACTGGTAAGAGACAAGAACCATCATAGAGAGGAGGGCAGAAGGGCAGACAGATGCATCAAGGAAACCAAATCTGTAAGAAAAAAACAATTAAGACCCTCTTGTGACTTGGGAAAGTAAAAAGAAAAAAAAAACTAGATTAGAAACAGACTAGTAAAATACAGAGGTGAGTTAAAATTAAAAAATGGAATGGCAATAAAAATTAGCATGCATAGAAAGAAGAGACAAGAATGGCCAAAGTAAAGAAGACACAAGAAATGACACATTCAGCATGAATGTAAATAATGGCTATTTTTACTTCAGCAAATATGGTTTGCATTTCAGCAGTACCTTTTCACTGGGAGAAGTAAGACTGCCAACATTAACAGCTTTAGTCATTTAGGAAGAGATACTGTCCACAAGTTATTCTTTGGTATCAAATACACACCCCAAAGCCTTCTCTCACAAACTAAAGCCCTTAACAAAAGATGCTACTAAAGACTGCCATTCCCAGCTATATTTTCCCAGAACATCCTGCTAAGGTCAGTTACTACACTGGGCCTCAGGAACAGACAGGCTGGACATACAGGCATACGACGAACTATATCCACTCCAAGAAAAACATTGTCTTGGAAATTTAAATACTAAAACCAACTTAGTATAGCTAGACTCAAGCACAGTATTTTGCTATTCCATTTGTCTGAGATCATGAACTCCCTGCCTTGTGGATTTAGGGAGTAAAAGTATGGACAAAAAAAGATCAACTTTCCCTAATGCAAGCAGGTATTATAATGCAAATTTGCTGTCACATAGTTGCCCTTGCCAAGGGACAGGGACATTTGCGTTTGCTTTCATAATGCAGTGGTGACATGGGTTAATTATACAGCTGCTGTTAATTGCAGAGCACCCTGCATGAACACCAAGATTTGCTAATACATTGGCAGCAAAAACTGTTTAAACCCCGATCCCACTCCCTGCCAAAAACCCCCAGAACAAAAGAAAAAAACAAAAACAAAACAACAAAGACCTCATTTCCATTTAAAGAAAATAAGGAGAAACTACTTCCTGGGCCCTTACAGCCCTTAGCTATCAGGGATTGAACTACAGCGCATTTCATTATGACCATCACAGCGTTCCTAATGCTAAAGGCAGACTCTTGGTACTATAAATAATTAATAATAATAATGTACAAGTGAAAGGAGGGATCGGGTCAAATAAGAATGCGGCATGAAGGATGAGCAGTGATGTATTGAAAAGAGATATTAATACTTGGATTTTTAGAGATGTGGATGTGTAAAATTATGTTGTTGCTTGGTTGTCAGTCAAATTGTCTTGCAACGCTTTTAAGCTCAATTCTTCTAAAATCAGGTTGCTTGCAAATTGATTTGAAACATTATCATTATACATGTCTCCCCTGAAGATTTTAAAGTTTCAAGAATCATATGAGGCCTTGTCTTCATTTTTGCCTCAGTGCTGCACTCCCTGGGGAAGTGCTCTCAGATTTGTGACAGAGGATTCTTTCACTGTGAAATGCTAAAAGGTGGCTTTGTAGGTAGAACCAGTCCAGATACTGGAGAGAGTTCATCGACAGCTTCACAGATAGCTTGCGTTCTCCTTCTCCACACTACCAGCATGTGTGTGTATCACCAGTTTTGCTAACACAACAACAAAGGAAATCCTGATGTGATACAACAGCCCAATGAGGATGCATTCCCTGATGGTCTCTCTCAGATGACTGCAGAGTACTACCATGCACAGACATCTCTGACCTTCTCTTAGATACACACTTGAAAGAGAAAGCAGGAGTACAGCTGTTGTACAGTTTATCAGTTAGATGCTTTTAAGACTTTTAGGTCTTCAATTTAAGGCCCACAGCAACTGGGCTCTACTGAAAATCAATAGTGATGTATTTCATTGCAAAAATATACTTAACACTGCAACAAAATACCTTATTTTCTACTTTGCGCCCCCAAGTGTTCAAAGAAATCCCTATTTTAAAATTACCCTTAACATCAACTAATCGTTCATGTAACTAAATCAATAAATCTTTCTTCAGTTTGGACAGGCAGTGCTTGTGAAGTCAAACCTACCTGTTACCTTAACTGTCGATTATTCTAAGGCATTACACAGGTTTATGTGGTTTTACCTTTCTAAGCTGTATTAAAACAAAAGCCAATTACTAAACCTCATTATCTGGAGTAGTTTAAGAAAATTAAAGGCTTTTGTTCCAACTACCAGATCAGTATACCTCTCTCAATGGAAAGGGTATGTTTTGCCCTCTTCTTTCATGCAACATTCAGGGAGGTAACTGCTCCATTAAATCTTTTTGATGTTGGTTCATTAGCTGTCTGAAGAACACCCTAAACTAAAAGTCTGCCACAGTGATTAATTCCAATGCCACAGATAACAAAGGCTAATCTACTCTAGAGAGATAAATCAAGCAAAGAGTTTTCACCAGCAACTACTGGCATTCCACAGAAGAGGAAATATCCCATGGGTTCCCATTATCCAGGAACCTCTCTCAGAGGAGCTATTCCCATGCTGAGACAGAAAGAGACACATGAACAAAGCACCCTCGGCTGCCTTGCAGCCTCCTTTTGTGCCTCCTTTTCTTCCAGACAGGATTTGATATGAGCCCTAAACCTACAGATAGGAGCAGTGCTACACTTTGCATCCTTGCTTGTGTGTCGCATTCCCCAGCAAACAGAGGAAGAGCACCATGATTTGTGCATCCGAAAAAATTGTCTCAGCAATGAAGAAAAGAAATTAGAAAACATGGCTGAAATTTGCATATTGACTAAAACTTTTTTTTTGTTTGTTTTGGAGAAATATTCTCTTCCAGACATTTCTGCCCTAACCTTGATAGCTTGACTCTATATTAGTACATCTATTTTGAGAGTCTCTAAGATGCTGATCTCTCTGCATACAAGAAATTGCAAGGTGCTTCTTGGAATAGAGGTGACTGGAAAACACTTTCATAATTAGAGCCAGCAACCTCATGGAAATTCCCTGAAGATCTACAATAGCTGGTATCATTATCTTGTCATTGAAAACTCATCTATACTTCCTACTTACAAAATCAATAGGGTGTTCATGCCATTCTTTTCTCATGAGAAATTGCTGTATGAGGCAGGGATTTATTTTTTTTCCCAGTAACTGATAGTCTAGGTAATGAGGCACAAAAAGGAGAAAATTATTTTTTCCATCAAGAGTGATTCATTATTGCTATGTATCTAATAAATCAACTTATCTTTTTAAAGTATTCTTAACACTGACTCATACCGTAATTATACCAAATGAAAAAGAAGATAAGGCAAGAAGAAAACTTTCACCTCTTTGCCTCCATTTTGAGGTATTTCTAAGAAAGCACAGCAGCAGGTTTGACAAGTGCTGTTTAATTTCCATTGTCTACCAGTCTCTTGGGATACCCAAAACTTATTAAAATGGAAAAGGCTCTGCAGTAACTCTGCAGACAGAACTGCAATCTGTATTCAGGACCTGCCTGATGAGGAGGCAAACTTCGGGGAAGAACTTTGCATAATAAAGATTTTCAGTAGACTGAACTCCAGAGAAAGAATTTCCAACCAAATGTACAGGAAATGGCGTGGTGGAGGCTGAGGGAGCACCCGGCTCACACAGCCTCACTGACATCCTGCATGAAGTTAGCCTTTCAAAACATGATTGTCTTGGTGCTGGGGTGGTCCTCCTGTCCTCCACAGGCAGTGAGTCTCTCCAGTGCGATTTCCTCCAAAGGTCTTGTGTGTCTGCTAGACAAAACCAGACTGTCTATGGTCTTAAAGTTTGCTTTGTTTCATGAGAAGACAAATTACACCACTTAGTCTACCTCATTAACATTAACAATAATGATGTTATTTGGTTTAGCCTTTGATGAAATCCCACGAGAAAAGGCAGTGCAAGACACCCACTAGTCTTCTGATTGAATATTTGATGGTTTTAATTGCAAACATAAGCTGTGGCTGACTTGGCTGAAAATAGATGAAAGAGCATTCTGTCCAATAGTGTCTTATTTAATTTTCCCTTCTTCTGGTTAAAATTACTGAATCTTTTCAGCAGTGGCTCTCCTCATGCAGGTAGGAGGGACTACAGGCAAGTGGGGCAGGACTTGCAGACAGGACTCAGTGCATTGTCACTTGACCTGCTTCAGCAGTCGGGCTGTCCAGAAACACCAAATACATTAACCCCAGCACTCTGTATTAGCTGCCAGCTACTGTCAGGTTTCTTTTCCTCTAAAGCTAAATATCATGGAGGGAGAAATGAAAAATGCAGAACTAAATTAGCCAAATGTAGTACCCTTGATAGATGTGAAGCTCACATGAGAACTAACACCTGCACAGGACTTAGTGTAACCTGTGTTCTCATCCCTGTTGCGGTCCCACTCATATACTGTATTGGCTCTACCTTGAAAATTCAAAGCTGTGTTTGGAAGCTCCCATGTTTAGGTCCAGCTGGAAACCTGTGAAAGTAAATGCTCATTTATCTGTCTGAATTCTCCAGGTGGGCATCAAGGAGCTGAAAAGTGCACCTCCACATTTTAGTAAATAACTCTAGGGAAATACTGTGCATGTCACACCATATCAAACTGTAGCTGTATTCCAGATATTGTGATGCAGAAAGAAACTTAAAAAAAAATCCTCTAAGTATTTCTCTTTATGATCAACAGGGTATGTCTTGGGTTTTGCACTGTTCTATGCACAATGGATCATGAGAGAGGTGCTGAGCTAAAGGGAGGGCATGCCAGAAGCATGGCTGGTCCAGCAACTGTGCCCTTCCCTTCCACTGCGTTGTGCAGGTCTGGGTCTCAAAAACAGGCAGGTAATGGCTTAAGATCCTCTCTGCAACTTCCCTCCTTGACACTGACTTGAGCGCTGGGAAGTCGAGTTCCTCAAAAATCATCCCAAGATGGCTCAAATCGAATGCCTGCAATTAGAAAGTGGTTTTCAAAGTCTGGTCAGTGAGTCACAAGGCGAGACGAACCTCAGGAGTTCACCTTCCCCTTCTCTAGGGCTCGTAAGACCTGAGCACACGCAGTGATCATTGCCTCTACTCATTTCCAAACACGACTGAATGCTACTTCACCACTGCACCCAGTGACCAGAGAAGGCCACGCTCCAAAAAGCAGCCCATCAAAATGCTGTGGTTTTCTTGCATCTGCTTGTTCCTTTTCTGTTCCCATTACTGTATCTAGGACTAGTGACTGTGGCTATGCTAATCCTCAGATGCTGGCAGTTAATTATGATAATCACTGCACTGGGATTTTTTCTGCTGTGCTTTAACTTGACCTACTCAGACCACCCTGGAAAAATTGTCTTTGACAATAAAACTTGCCATGTTTTCTCTTGCTGCAGTACCAAAAGTTTCTGGAATTTTTTCAGGAAAGGGAATGCAAGCAAAAAAATTCAACAACTGGGCATCTCACATCCACTCCCAGTTGTCCCTACACCTGTGGCCAGGAACTAGCTTCCTGCCTGACCCTTGAGGAAGAGTGAGAGGAAAGTGACCTCCAAGTGTGCAGCATGTGGAGCCAATTCCCCTCTGAACACACATCTGAATGAGCAACTGCTTCAACAGAAAAATCCAGAAGAAAACTTTGAGAGTGGCAAAATACCAAAATCAATACAGCAACACACTCAAAGTGGGCTCTAGTACAGAAAGCTCAAAGAGGGAATGCAAAATTATTGTAGGAGCTACTTAACTTAATGCTTTTCAAAATGCCCCTTGGCTCAGAAACAGAGAGATTCAGAACCTGCTAAGTGTGTTTAAGCACTTGGAATTGTAGCATTTAAATGACCAACAAAACCCTTATTGCTCATTATTCAAAGCATGAAATACCACCGAGAGAAGGGCAGCTGACTTTCTGGCTAGAAGTGCCCATTAGAGAGGCGCACTTAGGGATATATAATACTGGAGCAACACGGAATTTGCAATAGAGCTTGGCTTCTACTCCCAGCTTCATGGCTGGCTTGTCTGCGAGCTTTTCAGTGTAGTGCTTCAGGGCTTGGGCTCCCTCCTTGTACTTTGTGAAGAGACCTAAGTAAACTTTTGTGTGCAGAAGCAGCAAATATATTTGAACTAATTTCTGGCCCCCCTGCTGGACTCTTCACTTACATGTAGCACCTTCCTAAACCCCGGCAAAGTGAATTGCTCTGGCCTTCTCCAAGGACTGTTTCTGGTAGTCTCACCCTCCAAACCAAGATGTTACAGAAAATAGCTGATTGTATCCAAAGGAAGATATTGCATTTAGTGCTTTCCAGCAGACCTGATCTAGGTCCAGTCTGTCCCAGGATAGTATGGTAGTCTACACCACTTTAATCTGTGAAGCAGACCTGCCTGCTCTCAATATATATATAAAGGGGTTGGAAGATGAAACAGAGCATGAGAGGGTATGAAAAGGTGATTAGAAGAAAAAAGTAATACTGATTAGAAGAAAAAAGTAATACAGCTTTGCAGACTAAAAAATTATTTTTTAGCAGAAAAAGGTAAGACCACAAATAACCTATTGTGTTAGGTTTGGGTCTCCCTGTATTTGGCTACCACCTCTCTTTTTCTTGTTTTACTTTTTAAAAATAAAAACAGCTCCCCAAAGGAGGTTTCTCTGAGCTCCAGCAACACTGGCACTACTAAGGAATGGCTCCCTAGAAAAGTTCTCTCTCATATTATGCTATTAATCCTTCACATGGTGAAGAGCTGCCACTGAGCAGGAGGATCTCAAACTTCAAAAGTAGCTAATATCAGTTAGGGGAATTAAGGGAAACCATCTCGGCTTGTAAGGCATTGCTGCCTGAAGGAAACGGCACAATGCCCAAATATGTGCATTGGCTTGACAGCAAAGCAAACCCCAGAGTTGATATTGGTAGCAGAAGCCAAAGGCATGAAATATCAACAGATCTGTGAGCTTGAACTGGTATGAAGAGATGTTACCATCTTGTAGCTGTATTAAAAAATGTATTTGTCTGACATGCAGTGGGGCAAAATTTGTTTACTTCTGCATGAATCCATCAATAAAGAAATATTACATTAACCTTTTCCCAAAAGCATTGACAATTTCATCAGTGAAGCATAATGCTACAAAAAATACTTAGCTGTTTTTCAGAGCCAGTACTTTTTTTTTCCATTAGCAAGTTCTTTGCCCTGAGGACATTTAATTTTTAGATTAAATAAATAAATACAGTCTTTTTTTACCTGGGAGTTATGAACACGGCTTTGTGGGGAAAATGCACCTCTTAAAATGGAAATGTTATAATAGGTTTTTGTACTTCTCCAAAATGGTGGTTTCCTTTTGCTGAGAAGTGAGACTCCTGAGGAAACTATGGCAGGTTTGGTGCTCATGAAGTACACTCATAATTTGGATAATTAACTAAATGGCACAGAATCATTATGTTTTCCCTAAAGCTGTTTTTTTCCTGTAGGAGTTTTCCCAATTTAATTTGTCCGTTTTCCCAAGTTAAATTAATACTGCCAAATAGGTAAATCCTTCAGAGATTTAGCTGGTCTCAAACCAGCTGGGCATTCAACTCGCACTGGTTTTTCTTGCGATTTTAAGGACTCTTACTAGTTTTCAAAAGCAAGGAAACATTTTTAATCCTATGCTTGATCGCTCCTATGAGGTAAATAAAAAAAAAAAGGCAAGAGGACATTGTTGAGAAAAACAAAGCTCTCTTTGCCCCATCTGCCAGTCGCACTGCTGTCAGCGCTCTTCGGCTGCGACAAAATGCTGACTGTCAATGCATTTCAGGAGAACTGAAGTGCCACAAAATGCCACTGACATTTTTCTCACACTGAAGTTTTGGGGAATGCTGGCAAATTAGGCAAGTTGAGCATCACTGAGGCAAAATTACAAGTAAACATATAGCACAGAAATTCAAATGAATACTTAAAGCAAACCCCCCTGAGTTACAGCCTGCTGCCTGGGTGTTTGAAAACAAGCCCCCAAGGAGTGGTTACAGAGAGGCCTCTTCACTGAAGTGGCCAAGGATGTTCTCAGGCCTTGGAGAACCTCCCTGCATGCAGAGCACACTCTACCAAGCAGCACAGCTTGCCTTCAGCAGGGCTGCAAGGGGAAAACAGAATTTTGATCCTGCAGTTTCATATTTCTTTAAAATGAAACCACTCAATTTCTTCCAAATCCTAACAAATAAGATCGAATAAACAGAAAAAAAAAGGAAGCAAAATTGAGAAAAAAAATGAAACCTGTCTGGATTCTCTACTGACAGTCATGAAACGTATCATTTTCTTTCTGTGTAGATCACTACGGCTTTCTCTGTTTTGCTCTGAGCAGACAGAAGTTTTTTGACCAGTTATACTCCCTTTCTTTGAAATATGTATCACCAGGAACCCTGCACAGGGCTGACAGGGAAACCACAGAACCTCTGTTAGCAGATGAGTCCATTAAAATATTTTGCTCAAGGCCAGCAAAGTGCTGTCCATACATCAGATTAGCTGAGATGGTTACATGGGTTGAAAGGACTGAATTATTTGTTCCTCCACCTCATGAGGGCAAACCTGCAGTTTAATTTCTCAAGTACACCAGTGTTCAGCTCACAAGGCCACTTTTACTTTCTTTCATGCTGCAGTAGTTTTAAAGTCTCTTCTTTGCCTTCATTTCTGTGATGGGCATCCACTTGCTTGCCTCCACTGCAGTTCCTTCTTCTTTGACTTGTAAATTATTCATTCTGTAATTTAGCTCAGTTTAGCTCAATTTGCAATGTCATTCAAAAAAAACCCAAACAAAACAACAAAACCCAAGTAGATTTCGTCTCCTGTCCTATCTTACCCTATCCTATCCTAACCTGTCCTATCCCATCTGCATGCATTGGGAATGGTCTCAAAAGGCAAAGGAACCAGAGTGCAAAATCTCTGTTTATGTCTTTTCTGCCAGGAATAGATAACAGCATCCATTTCTGAAGAGTCCAGCAGCAGTTGCCACTTATACAAGCTAATCATATGGTAAAAAATGATGGGCTAAATGCATAATGAATGCTGATGGGCAAAAAAATCTAGTCCAATTTCCCACTGACACAGAATTTTTTTTTTCCCCTCAGTAAATCATTTTGCAAAGCTCTCCCTGAAATCAGATTTCCCTACAGTTCAGCTGAAAAGGCATGGAAGAAATTACAAGAAAGTGGTTGATGAACAAACAGATTTGAAGGACAAGAAGGAATGATCAGGAAATGCAGCCGCTTATTTTATTTGACGGAAGAATGAAAAGTTCCTTTAACTGTGAAGAAAAATAACCCTGGTAAAGAAAAGGAAACCATCACTGCCAAGGCTCTATTGCAAGAATGAAGCCCATGATCAATTTCTGTATTGCACGGTGGGGTGAAGGCACCGGGACTCGTGGAGGGGTGCTGGTCCCTGAGGATAACCTGGGGAGGCAGCAGCAGCTGCCCCTTCCCTTTGGGGCAGTGATGCCTCTGTACAACTGAACCCTGCTTTGAAAGGGAGCCCTAAGGACCCGGAATCAGTAAAAGCTGTCACATGCTACCTGCCAAGTCTGGGTGATAGACGATGTGGGCCCTTCCTGGACAAAGTCCTTTAGCGAGAGTGATGTCTCCCAGGCAGCACAGCCAGCAGGACGAGCGGTGTAAGGGTGTCCAGCCCTGCCTCATAGCAATGGGTTGCTAAACCCTTGGCCCCTAAATCCCATGGATGCTGAAATCTGAGTTTGCCTCCTACTTACCTTCACTTCTCTCCATATATTTGAAAATTTACATGCCTTATTTTTGCTTACTCTTCCTAGATTTTCCAATTGTGTGTTAAATTCTTGTGGGTACTGGCATTTCTTGCCCCATCCCAACAGGCTCGGCTCCTCTGGTGCACTACCAGATCAGAGAGCCACAGCACTCCTTCTTCCTTTAGAGAGAACTGAGAAAGAGGTTAAAACCAGTTCACTGTCAATGACTCAAGGTCTAACTATGCTCCTTTATCACAAACCACACAGTATCTGGTCCCAGGCACAGCACCTTTTGTGTGGAGGGACTGCCTGGGCTGGAGGCACAACTGCAGGTATCAGTACTCACAACTCAGGGCAAACACAACGGCACGGCGAGAGTTCATGCCACCAATCACACGTACTACACCTTATATAACTTCATTTCTGACTCACAATTCAAAAACTGAAACAGTAGGATTTACTATAATCCACCTTCTAATGCCAGAAGAATAACTGTTAAAACACATATTAGAAAAGCCAAAATTAATTTCTTGTATTTTTTATTTCTTCCTCAAACTCTTCTTCCCCTTTCTCCACTTCTCATTTTCATGTGATGCCGAGCCACAGACTCTCCAGGCAGTTTCCCAGAAAACCTTATGCTTAAGATGGACTTCAAGGAGCAAATTTTCAGCCAAGAGATTTAGCTTTCCATCTCTAATTAACGGTACTGGCAGCTCAGCATCTAAGCCTTTGTGCACAGCACCAAGAATTTACCCATAACCATTTAAGCTAAGAGATTTCATGAGATTTTGGTTGGTCTGATTTAGTTCAACAACTGCTCCAAAGCTGTTTGTTCTAGCAGCAAAATCTTCAGGACAGCTTTGCACCCAGTACTACACACAAGTCATTGAGTGCAGTCACTCCATGGTTTTTAGATTCATGACCTTGGGCAGCATTTTCACATCGCTTCTGAACCACAAAAAATGGAATCATTTACTGTCTTGTTTCAAGGGAAAAGGACATTTTTAGCCTAAAATAATTCCTTAACAGGTACTTTTTTCTTCTGGGTGAACAGAAAAAGATTGTGTTGAGAACTTCTCACATTAAATGAAAAAGATAACCTATCTTACTCATGCTATTTTTTTCCCCAGCTTGTTTGTCTTTAACATCTTCTGGACAAAAGTTTTCAGCAAGGTACTTTCTCTATTTTGAACTTTCATACAACAATAAATTAAAAAAAAAAATCTCCCAACAAACTAGACTTGTATTATCTGTTTTGACACAGATAATGTCTTTAGTTTATAAATTACAACATTGTGAAAGCTGTAACAAATAAGGATAGTCATAATTTTGATGATTTTATAAAATGTTAGTAAACACTATTTTTTGCACTTGCATCTTTTGTCTCAATGCTCAAAGCACCTAATAAACAGACTCTTTCTAATCCTGCAAATACAGCCTAATATTAGGCCAATTTTCAAACTGACACGATCAGAGCTAAAGGCACAGAAATGTGCACCCCAAAGCTTTGGTTCTCCTTTCTTTATGTTCATCCTGATATTCTATTTTTAGATTTCTAGTCTGGTCTGAAGCCACTTTCTAAAGTGGGATTAAGCACAGCTGCTAGATTGCAGCATAATAATGGTGCTTTCTTATATACAACTAATAGAAGAATAACTTCGGCATATATGATAAAAGGGGTTTTATTAATGAAGTCACACGTGCACACTGCAAGGAAATCTGGGACTCTTGGAAATGGCCAGAGCACTCCATTTGCTGGATTGTTGGTTTTGGGTTTTGGTCACATCACCATACAGCATGAAATATTGATGAAAAAACAGCATGCAGGGTATGTTGCCTAGATCTGCAGTGTACATGGACCAGTGCTTTTCTATCACGATCTGCAGTACATGGACCAGTGCTTTTCTATCACGAGCCAGGACTAAAAGAAGCTATGCAAAGAAATTAATAGAACTCAACAGCTCTTGCCAACT
The DNA here is from genome assembly GCA_013396755.1 of Sclerurus mexicanus. Classification (NCBI taxonomy): domain Eukaryota; kingdom Metazoa; phylum Chordata; class Aves; order Passeriformes; family Furnariidae; genus Sclerurus; species Sclerurus mexicanus. The sequence continues at coordinate 472,022 of VWZF01006071.1, forward strand.
AAAATCTTGAGTCTTTGCTCATGCTAAGCATGTTTACAACCTTTTTCAATTTGCCATGATATTTCAATTTTGGTATGTTATTTTGCCCAAATAAAAAGGACAAGGGGAGGAAAATCTAAGCAGATCTCAGTATCTGAATGCTAAATTACATCTGGAATTACATCTGCTAAAGAATTAGTGAAGGGACTGTAATCTCTTCCTCAGACTCATTTCTGTCAGAATCATAAAAGCTCCGCAGCAACAAAATGGAAGATACCAAAACTGAATGTCCAAAAGAAAGCCTCTATAACTCAGAGGAAAAACAAGCCAGAGTAAGCGACATGACTTCTGCTTCAGAAAGGCTTGCAGGTTGGAAACACAGTCCTTTTTTTCCAACTGTAACAGTTGGTCTGAGGAGATTTATCCCTTCTAATAAGTTTTGCTTAACACCTCAGTGTCATTTCCATTGTAGATCTCAAACTGCACTGTTATCAGTGTGCATTTAATTCTCATTTTTGAAGGGAAAACATATAGAGAGAAGCACTAGTAAACACTGAGTCAGTGTTTGATCTCAGACGGGAATCACAAGGGAAACCCATCTACCCACCTTGAAGCCAGGGAAGTTTTGCAACTGGTGTTTGCAGGAACAGGGTTTCACCCTCGCAATCTGATGCCTCTGCCATTTCCCTGGTGACATCAACAATTCAAAAAAACCATCTCATCAAAGTAAGGCCATTTTGCTAATTTTGCTTCCAGAAGGCTGTCACTGTAATAGCAATAAACTACCCATGGGGATCATTAGGTGGTTGCAGCACAATGCAGAGTTCTTGGATGATACCTTTTCCCTTGCATATTGGTTATGATTAAGAATCATATACATCAAACAGAAGAAAGCATCATCTGGGCCCTATTTCCAGGCAAAAATGATCTTAGAGCACCCAGAAAGATATGACTGATAGACAAAACTCATCTGTTTCAGCGCCAATTTCATTATTTTGTATATCTCCTCAGTTCATTTCATTTGGTGTTAATATATTCCGCTTCTCAAGAATCTTTACTAATGAAATAGTTGTTAAAGAACAATAATTTGCTTGATTGACTACAGTTCTATGTATTGCTGCCTTTTCTGGATCTCTCTCATGCTGCAGATGCTGGGAACAAGCCAGTCACTGCAGGGATTTTTCCAAAAAACCTTACTGAGATACAAGAACTCCTTTATTAAATGAAGTCCTTTCATGCCACCATGGGAGGACTTTGCTTCTGCTCTCTTCTGGGCACTCTTTCTTTTCTTACAGAATTGTTATGCAATTTTTATGTAGACTTTTATCATACAATTGATGTGTGAATATAAGATGGCATGCCTCAGTGGGGAGAAGACAAGGACAAAATGGGGCAGTTATGGTTCCTTTCTTCATTTGTTTGGGTGTGGTTTGGGATTGGTTTGCATTTTTATTTATAGCTTTGATGGTTATTTTCACTTGGTCTTCCATTCTGGTCATCTACCTTCTGAACATTGTCCAATCTAGTGGACAATGCACTCTTCATATTGACTGACTGCAGTAACGCTTTAGTGAGAGATGCTTCACTCCTTTCATTATCCTTACAGATGAAAACTTCATGCTTTTCAACTCTGACATCTGCAGCTAGCTAAGGGCAGCTGGTTGGAAATGAGCCCAGGTATCCTGTACAGTTATAGAATCATAGAATTTCCTGAGTTGGAAGGGACCAGCAAAGATCACTGAAGTCCAACTCCTGGCCCTGCACAGGACAGATCCAAGAGAGTCACACCACATGCCTGAGAGCACTGTCCAAACACTTCTCGAACCTTCTCAGGCTTGATGCTGCGACCACTTTCCTGGGGAGCCTGTTCCAGTGCCCAACCACCCTCTGGGTGAAGACCCACTTCTTAATATCCAACCTAGACCTCTCTGGACACAACTTCAAGCCATTTCCTCAGCTACAGGGAATGCTAGAGCAAGGTGTGTTACAGAGAGCCCTGAATGAGCACTTACTGATCGGAAACCCCATGCAGTGCCATAGGACAGTGCCATGTTAAGGTGCCCACTGTCATCTAAGACAGCAGCAAAACCCTATTAAAGACTAATTAGCCAGAGTACAGTACTGGAGAACAATATTGATTTGCTATGATCCCACTAGCTCACTTGAAGCTCTCTCTACTGCACAATATAGACATGCCCTTCATAGGAAAAACTTAGTTCTGATTATTAACTGACAGACTCCTGACTCAGCCTGTGCCTCAATTCTTACATTCCTATCTTCAGGTTTTTGGAGCTAAATATACTGCTGTATGTTAAATGCCATAAACTGCAGCTGAATCTAATTAGGCCTGTATCTAAAATCATAAAAGAGCTCAGATAAAATGTCACACTCATATTTATATGAAATGTTAAAAACGTCCAGTCTTCTCAGGCATAATTAAAACTTGTGTTTTGTATATGCTTTTCTCCTCTGGAAAAATAATGATCTATCACTTTAAAGGCATCAAAGCATGGTGGTATGCCATCAGTATAATTGCCATCTGACAGATTTCATTAAAGTTGTCTTTCTTTGAAAAGTGAGATCTATAATTCCATTTCATGTAGGACTACCTCTGTGCATTTTATATGTGTAGACAGTGAGCATGCCTGCATTTTCCCTCTTTTGTGAAAGTAAATCTCTTTCTGGTAATAAAGAGCAGTACATTGAAGCAAGTAGAAATTAACTGATTTTGTATTTAAATTTAATGCGTGAGTCTGAATTTATCTGATGAAGTTCATCAGTGTCTGTCTTACTGCTGGTTTCATAGAAGTGGCCTAACACCTCAAAGGGTGCTTTGCTGTTCAGAACCCCATCAACCTATCCTTCAAGACAGCAGCCTGCTCACGCACATGGCTGGACCAGAACATCAGCCCACAAATGGTCTGGGTTCCTGTGCGTACTCATCAGCAGGCTGAGGACCAGGAATGATGAATTGTGTTTTTCCCCACTATTACAAGAAAGATTCAGGACACTGCCCCATTCAGATTTGCATGTCCTACAGTCATTAGCTAACCACAGTTCTACTAATACCCATATTTGAATGCTCTTTCATTTAGTACTTCCTGCAGTAGCTGTAATCACATTTCAGAGCGCATTGGCTGGGAAAGTCGAATGACACAATATGAAGAGAATAAGATTAAAGCAACTTTTTAACTTTAAATGTCAAATATACAAGAATCTGCTTTGAATTTCCACCAAATGAAACTGTCATTCTTTATCCTATAGTTAGCTACATTGTCCTTTATAGTCTATTCCTTTTCCTTACAGCTCTGGTCACTTACTATACTGAACAGTAGGAAAAGGGCATATCAAGATAAAGTATGCCAGAACCTAAAGTAACTTCTACAAACATAAACCCATATTTTCAAAAGGGATTTCTTCCAATGGCCCTGAGGCAAATCTTCATCACAATTTGGAATCCATTATTCATATTTTGTTAGTATCATTCAGAATTATTAATAGTAGAAATATCTGTTAATAATTATTCATAATTACCATTATTACTTTAATCACAGCAAGTACAGCTATCCACTTGGGATCAAAAATACACTTGCATCTTTAAGGGAGTTATGAAGGTTTTGCATGTAGTTCACACTGCTTCAATCACAGGACAACCACATAAATAAATACAAATTAAATATAAATTAATATAATTGTAATTACATATAACATGTAAAATAAATATATTTAAATATATGCTATATAAATATAATCTGCTATGAAAACTGCCTTTTTTTTTTCCTGGCAGCAGCTAGTTCAACTTTTTCCTACCAAAGGAAGAGTTAAAATTACTGTTTATAGTCAATACAGGGTTGAGAAGGAAGAATTTATTTTGGATCAAAGCAAATAAATGATGAAGGAATCTAGAAGTGACATTATATTAATACATGACTTAGAAAATCTACAGGGAAGGCAAAGAGTTGCTGTGCTCAGTGTTTCCCCTTCTTCCAATGTCAAGTGTAATTATAGATAGCAGCAACATGTTGACAGTAAGCTTAAAAGGAGAGAGGGAAGTGGTGGGAATAAAAGAAGTGTCACACAGGAAAAAAAAAGGCAGGAGAAACACCTGAAAATGCAGCCTGCCCCTGCTGCCAGAGACAGATCCGTGGCAGCAGTGGATATGTCCCTGCAGTGGAACAGATGGCTGCAAAGGCTGAACGGCACAAAGATCACAGAATATCCCGCGAAGCCATAGAAGGAAGGAAACCAGTAGCATTGCTTAATAGTCTGCTTATTTTACAGTCAAGTGGATTGCCAAGCAACTAAGCTGTAACAAGCTCCATATTTAGGGGAAGAAATGTTTGTCTTCTGTCTGTCTCTGCTTGCAAATGGCAAGTGGAGGGCATTTCTAGGCCAGATAACTTGAGTACAGCATGTTCCCCGAGCCCCGAGCCTGTGCTGCTGAGCAGCCGATGTTAATCATGGGAACAGTTGACACGCGCCTTGCCAGAGTCCAAGTTTGTCATCATCACTGTGACTTTCACTCTCTACTGTTCAAAAACAAAACACACACACACACACACACAAAAAAAAGAAAACCTCACAAAAACCTGCAGTTACTCAGCAATCTGAGATTCCCACATTACTTAACATGACTGGATCTCTTTAGGAGTCATAAATGCCAGCCCTTGGTAACAAAAAGAGCTTGATTTGGTTGTCTAAGCATGTGCATCCAAAGCTGTTTGAGATGCACAGGATAGCTGATACACTGACACAGAGCAAAGACAGTATATCCCCAGGGACCAACAGCTGGCAGCCAGGTCAAATACCTTCCAGGGCATCTGAAAAGGCTCTAGTTGCCTCATTCAGGCAACTAATCTGAGCCCTAAATGACCCCCTCATGTCTTGCATTCTTTAGCTGCATCACCCACCAATGAAAACAGGTTACTATTATTATCAAAAAGTGCCTCTGTAAAAGTACAAATAAATACAGTGTGTACATCTGGAAGCACATCTTATATCCCTCACAGACTAAATATGTAATATTCCTTCTGAATACAAGCACATATTGAAGACACTCAAGAGAACTATCTTGTAAACACAATGCTCAAGCTTGAAGAAACATGGGATTAGGGCAAATGGCACAAGATGCTAAAGGATAACACTTAAAGAACCCACCTAGTCCAGTGTCTGTCCCATGGCATCTTGCTTTGGGAGAAGGACAGTGCAGGAACAAAACACGCCTACTGGTCATACACAAAAGTGGGACAAAATGACCCCAGTCTGGACCATTGACACCTGTAACATTATTTCAAGGATAAATCTAGTTGGTCAACCGCAGCACCGCTAGTCCGCAGGAGAAGATGCCATTATCTGAGTGCTTATCTCATTAGTGGCTTTTCAGGAAGCACCTGGCCGTGTTTATTCAGAAGATACCTCTTTTACCCTGACTCATATCTGACATCAGTGTTTTCCAGGATCCTGCTTAATGGTGATAGAGTAACATTTAAGGTGTGATGAAAAACTATAAACTAAGTGTACAAGCAGTACTTCAGCCTAGACTGGTATTACATTAATGCTCAGGTAAAATATTAAGGAATGAAAAAGAATTGCTAAAAAATAATGATTTAAAACAATCAGCCAATTTTGAAACTGACTCTGCTTGTAATTCACTGTTTTACTTCAAATAATAGGACCAAATTAATGATAAAATCACTATTTTCCTGCAATCTGAAATGATACTAAGAATCACAGTAGAATTCAGCAATGGAAACATCCACTGGCTTATCAGCACTAAAATTTGACTGGAATATGACTAAAGCATCTTTGCTTGGGAAATTACTGTATTTAAAGTTGCTGTTTTCAGTTCCAAATTTATGACGTGTCACAGCCTTGACTCAGTTCCTCTCTTTATACCCAAACACTAAAACTGACAACAGAAACCCCCAAACCCACAACTGAGAACAAACCATTTCCTGAAGGGGGATGTAATGTAAAAGCTTCTTTATTACATTCAAGCTATACAAAATAAACACTATATGCACATATAAAATATGCATATGCTCTTATTCTTTTATCCAGTAACTGCCACAAACACAAGCAGAGAACACAAAAATTCTGACATTGCTTTAAGCAAGCGCTGCTCTGCAAGCACAGCAGCTACCTTCCACTCACCACAGGCACTTGCTGCTAAGCAACTTTAAAATCTTGTTCGAAGCAGATGGAATTAGTGACTGAAACTGGAAGCAGTGTTGTGTTGTACAGAGATGTAGGGGGTGAAAGCACTTCCAGCTGTAAAGCTGCAGCTGAAGAACCAAATTCTCTTCCTTATCCATTAAAGATAGCCATTGTAAGTCTATCTGGAGACCAGAAAATCACACTTCGCAGCAAATTTAACTATCTAACAGGACTTGGTGAAAAGTCTCCTCTCAAAATCAGGTGTTTAAAAAAATAACTCACGAATTCCCTAGAAAATGTCATGAACTATAAATGCATGACCAATAGTGGCCATGGAATGGAGCCTGAAGACCAGCTAGATGTGTCTAAAATGACTAACTCTGTTTTTTGAGATGCACTGTGCATCAGATTGAGCCTGATTAGCCAAATCACATGCAATACTGGGAGTCAGTCATGAGCAACAAATAAATGACAGGTTCAAGACAAAAATATGATAGACTGCTCCAAGCCAAATAACTGAAGCCCATGTCACAGACAACAATAACTATTTTCTTTAGCTGTCTGTTTGCTTCCCTTCTCCAGGAGGATAGGCTTGTTTTCATCTAATTTATCTTTCTTACCATTTCAAGGATCACATAAAAAAATAAGTCTTTTAGCTTTCAAAATACTCAGTGCCTATTTGTAAATTGAAAATACATACATACCTTTTGGCTACCCATACTTTGGAGGCTTTGACTCATTCATCCCAGAGACCTAGCTAAGCCCTCTCTGTAGCAAAGCATGCTCTTTAAACCTGATCTGTCCACAGCAAACTGACAAATGAATTTTTTTAGATGTACTGAATTAATTTAGTGCACCTTTTTGTGCTCCAGCAACCTCTCTGGCAAGCATTGTGTTTTTTACAGCTGAGGACTGTAAAGACTAAATGTCCCAGAAGAACCTGAAACAGCAACTCTTGGAAGTGATCATACAGAACATGAAACATGGCATGTTGGGTCATTTTCTCCACTGTCATCTTTAGAGTTCTGAAAAACAGGCAGAAAAATTGAGGTAGTTCTTTAGTACATTCACAATACATATTCTGAAAATATGAGATTTTTCAGAGTAAAGGGAAAACTATGCAGTAGGAAAATCTCCATGGGGCCATACGGGCAATGCTGAGTGGGTGACTAGGTCTCCACTCAGATATCCAAGTTCTGAACTGCAAGAGAAGGCACCGCAGGAAGCTGCAGGAGATCTTGTCAACAAAGGGAGACTTTCAGTTATTTTCTCTGAACTGCAAGGTGCTAGATCTAAAGCAAGTAATAGATTGAAAGGGACCTTATGGCAGATGCAGCTAAAAGGAGGGGAGGCATCACTAAGGAGGGCATAGATGCATTTGCTGTACTCACTCGTTCATTAGAGGAGGAAAAAAAAATGGAAATACCTAATTTTCACAGGAGCTGAAAATACCATGGCAGCCTATGGGAAGGCACAGCTGGTACTCAGGCTTATTGCTACCATCAAGGCTGAATGGCCAGCAGGATTAGGAGCAAGCCAGGCTCAAACAAAATAGAATCAGGTGGTTTCTCCTCTCCCCTGCTCCCACTCCACCCCAGTTCTGTTCTTTCCTAACTGTGCTGTTAACGCATATCCATCCCACTATAAATACAGCTTCAAAGAGAAGGCTGACTGACCTGGGAACAAGACTACAATCTGGGTTCCTGCCCATTTTATTACAGCATAGATTGCTTCCAGTATTGAAGAGGGAACCACCTGGGAAGGAGAGCAAATGCTCAGCTACTTAATTGGTGCTTTCAGTAAAACAGACCACAGTTGAGATTGACAGACTTAGCGAAAATGACAAAAGCAGCCATCAGCTGTCACCAGAGAAGGAAAACCGAGCCTGCCTCCACTCCAAACTCTGAAAGATTTGAAAATAAAGTAGGAGTTGTGTCAACTTCTCCAACCCTGGATCACCTTGGCCGTTGCAGCTTCACCATACCAGTCCTAGAGACACTGCCTGTTTTCCCATCCCAAGCAGAGGCAGGGGGTCTGGCTCTATGAACATGACAAACTCCTCTTCCCATAGCAGTCAAGAACTGTGTGGCATCATTTAGTATGGGAAATTATTTGCCACCCACTTTCTCATCTAGATACTGGAATAAAGGGAGACTGATGTCTTTTAATTTCTAAAATGGCCTCATTTCTGGAATCACTTAAATGGCATTTCCAACATTTCCCACTATTTCCATGTTATGGATGTCTCTTGGTTTCTTCATGGGAATGGCAGCATTCTTTAAAGAAGAGTGGGCAGGATTAAGCATGTCACCATCAACCTGCTCTGATTTGCCCCTCCTACTGTTTCTCTCATCCTCCCTCCTCTCTTGCCCATAGATAGTCCACACGCATATCTGGCATATGAGATTATAGCTGTCACACTTTCCAAAGCACCCACAGTTCAAGAATTTACTATTCCAGGATCTTCCATGTTGTAGACTTCCCTCTTTCTTCTAGCTCATCACACCTCTTCAATTTTCTTGTTGCCCAGGAATGAAGAAGATCTGACCTCCTCCTTCAGGTTTCCAATCACTCTTCTTGGTTTATTTCAGTCTCCCAAGATCAGCCATTTAGCCTGTGCTTGATTTTGCAACAGCTTGCAAAATATATGTTGTGCTTGATTCCTGCTTTTGTCAGAATCTCAAGTTTTAAAACCAGCTCAAGTTTAGATACAGAACAGAACATAAACAATAGGCTGTTTGGAGTGGAGAAACTTTTATACTACCTTGAACAATGGCTTAAGTGCTGACTATTACATATCCTCATAAATTTAAGGTGGCCCTTCTCATCTCATGCTCTCAGGACTGTTGATGCTCTGCTACTGTGCATCAACAGACATGTCACTAGGCCTTCCAACAAGCAAGTATCTAAGGAAAGCATGGCCTTATCTATGGGTTGGGCAATTAACACTACTCACTACCTATCTTCTTGGCATCCTCCAAATATGTATTGTCAGTTTTTCAGAAATATCACCAAAGGGCCAACTGCACGGCAGCAGGGTGAAGGAAAACAAGGTTATTCATTTGTTATGCTTAGAAGCCATAGTTCATCTTCAGCAGATGTGAACTTTGAACCCTTTATCAAAGACCATTCATGCTTGTCAAGAGACCTGCGAATACAGGAAACAAGGTGATATTTCACTTCGAGTTTCTGAAAACTACAATGAGTGTTATGAAAGACATTAAAACCAAGCCAAATAAACCATGCTGAAATTTTTACATGAATATTTAAAGTATTTTGACCTGTCTGCACTGTTTTGATACAGTATGTACATTCTTGTACAGTAGTTCATGTACATTCTTATTTCAACTAAGGAAGTTTATTTCAATTTATCTGAAACCTACATGTTGTTAACTCAATTTAATCTTAATTGAGAATCTGTAGGGCTCTTTATATGATCTTAATTAACCTTTTTTTAAAAAAACCCACACTTTTATTCAAAGCTAAGTCAGAACACATCCAGTCAAACATTGTAAGAGATGATACACTATTTCTGAGAATAGTAGTCACAGAAAAGACTGATCTCATCAATCAGCCTAAGCTCTTAAGAACTCAGCACAAAGGTTTTCAACATCTGTGTAGGCCAAGTCTCTCATGTCTCAAACCCACATTGACATGCTGTTCTCAAAGAAAAGATGACCAGCTGCAAATGGCCAACACTCAAACTTGATTGCAGTGAGACAACTGCTGTTCTTGACTTATTTTTGCACATTAGCACATTGCTATAGCTGCTGTGAAATCACTTGCACAAACAAACCTTGAGTCCATGAAGGTTGTGTTTTGCCTTGGACTCATGTATAATGCCCTGGAAAAAGCAACTTTATAAAGAACAAAAGAAGTTACCACTACTTTTGCTCATAGCTAGCTATCTATTCTTCTGGCAGAGAATGAAAGCAAATGAAATGTTTGACTTCTATAATGTTCAAAATATTTCTTCACAGAATCTAGGTTGGAAAAGACCTCCAAGTTCATTGAGTCCAACCTCTGACTGATCACCACCTTGTCAAGTAGACCATGGCATGAAGTACCACGTCTGGTCATTTCTTGAACACCTCCAGGGATGGTGACTCCACCACCTCCCTGGGTAACCCATTCCAATTCTTGACAAACCTTTCACTGAAGAAATTCTTCTGATGTTCAGTCTGAACTTCCCCTTGTGCAGCTTGAGGCCATTTCCTCTTGTTCTGTCTCTAGTTGCCTGGGAGAAGAGACTGACCCCCACCTGGCCATAACCTCCTTGTAAGGTCTCTCTGAGCCTTCTGTTATCCAGGCTAAACACCCCAAGTTCCCTTAGCTGCTCCTCATATGACTTGCTCTCTAGAACCTTCACCAGCTTTGTTGTCCTTCTCTGGACACACCCCATCACATCAATGTCTTCCTTATAGTGAGGGGCCCAGAACTGGACACAGCACTTGAGGTGTGGCCTCATCAGTGCCAAGTACAGGGACACAATCCCTTCCCAAATCCTGCTGGCCACACTACTTCTGACACAGGCCACAATGCCATTAGCCTTCCTGGCCACCTCTTCACACTGCTGGCTCATGTTCAGATGGCTCTTGTTGCCTAAAAACAAAGAAGTATTCTCTGGACAGTTTTAGTATAGAAAGGTAGAGAGCAGTTCTTTAATTAAAGTACTTTAAGGGCACGATACACACATTGCATACTGCTCCCCCCTCCTCCCCCAACATAAGTTTTACAATGTTATAACACTAGCTAATTATTATATCTAACCATTATATCATGGTAATACCCACCCTGAAAATTGTCTGCCCCTTTGGACCTTCCTCAGGCACACCTCCCTGAATTAAGTGGGTGGTCCCAGACACCCCCTCTTCTTCCACATCATCCTCTTCATCAACACCTTCTGTCCTGCTTGGAACAATTTCAAAGTTTCTGTGTCTTCTGAATAGTTTTGACTGGGACATATCAAAGAATGTGCCTGTTGTTTTTCTAGGTACATTCTATACAAACTTGATGTTCTTGCTAAAATCTTTATCCATTGAAATCCTTGAGGAGGAACACTAAACAGTATTGCAGGAATCTAATTCAAAGGTACTTAGCTAAAGTGCTACTAAAAGTGCTAAAAGAGCTGTACTAAATTCTATATAATCCTAGATTTTAAGGCATCACTGTTGACCAGCACCCCAGGTCCTTTTCCACGGGGCAGCTTTCCAGACACTCTCTCCTCAGCCTGTAGATCTGCATGGGGGTGTTATTACCAAGGGACCCAGCACTTCACCTTATTGAACCTCATGTTGGCCTTGGCCCATCAATCCAGCCTGTCTGGATCCCCCTGCAGAGCCTTTCTGCCCTCCAGAAGTTAAACATTACTGCCCAACTAAGCAAACTTACTGAGGCTGCATTCGATGCTCTCATCCAGATCATCAGTAAAGATATTACACAGGACCGGGCCCAATGCTGAAGCCAGGGAACACCACTAGTGATTGTCTGTCAGCTGGATGTGGCACAGTTCAGCATCACCCTCAGGGCCTGGACATCCATCCAGTTTTTAACCCAGAAAAGAGGGCACTTTTCATGTTCTTGTCCTATCATGATTATCTTATTTACCAATTATTTTATAGATTAATGTCTTAGAATTACTGTTCACAATTTAATTTTTATTAGATTTGATTCTGACTATAGCCACTGATAACTTTGTCTTTGACTGGCTGTCCTCATTTTCTCCTTCAAAATTATTTAATCAGACCAATTCTGTGAGTTCGGATGCTAGAAAGCAGCAGCATAGCCAAACAACTGTGATTCAAGTTTAGAATTTAATAGCTGAAATAACTATGCATCTTCTCCTTTGAAAGGTATTTCCAGGATGAACATCAGAAATAGACAGGACTAACAGCCAAATTTTAGCAAACTTAAAAAAAAAACCCAACCAACAAAAAAAAACCTAGAAAGCAATGAGCAACTTCCAGCAGCTGATTTTCAGAGCTGAAATGACAGTTTTTGAAAGCCAACCTGACAGTATGATCCTCCCTTACCAGTACATAAGGCAGCAGCTAAGTCAGCTGCAATGCACGCTTCTCCACGCCGCCCGCGATACACCTCCAACACTGCCCTCTCAGTATGTCTGAAATGCTTCTGGAGATGAGAAGGTAGTCCAATTTCCAGCTATATGTAAACTTTTGGAGTCCCCACACAAATGAATAACAAGACTTACTGCCTGCCATGGTATGAACCCCCTGTCGAGAAGCAGGAAGACCACAGCTTCTCATCAGCAATGATATGCTATATAGGAAGAAAGCTTCAGGCTTTTCCTCCACTAGGAAAAAACTGCTTTAATTTCAGTAAACTAGTCTGTTAAAAACAAGACAGTTATAATTTTAACTGACAACAGCTGTAAAAGTAAAATAAATAAACAAATACTACATACATAAGCAAAAACTGGCAGGTCCTTTCTAACTCCTTTGTTCATAGTTATATTGTTCAATGACATAAAGATGCTTCTTTCTTCCTCATGTAAACCAAAGCAAGTCTGGAGTACACATAAATCAGTGTCCTAAAGGAGAATAACTGCAAATGCAGACGCCCGTATTTGCTGCCAGCCCGCAGACAGCAGCTGCTGCCGGAGCGACTCGCTCTACAGTGATGGCGGCTGCGCTGGCGCTCCAGATTAGAGAGTCATATCGCTTTGTTCCCTCAGGGGAGCCTCTCTGTTTAAGGGGATTCTATTAAGGATGGCAAGTCCCAACATGAGCCTTTTCTTTTTGTCTTTTTCCATAATTCTGTGTATTTATCTGTATTTTATGGAAGAATTAACTGAATGTCACTACAGACGCACAAAGAAGATATAACCTAACTAAATGCCAGGCACGTAGTTCACTAAACTGCTGCAGTACAGGGCGCTGGTCTGAAATCTACAGCTTCATTAAATCTGCAGCTTCGCTCCTCTCTGACAGGCAGCCAAGCCCCACAGAGACTCTAAGTCATTAGTATACATGCAATGCCCCAGAGCGATGGAGCGAACATCTCTGCATCCCGACGGTCACTATGATGCGCGGTGCCCACAGCAGTGCCACCTCCCGCGGTGTGGATGTGTAGCCCAGCACAGCGAGAACCCCAGCTGTGAAAATACTTACAGCTATGAGGATAAGTTTAGAAAAGGTCCAGCGTAAAGGCCTTTGAATGCCCATTTTCTCTGGGACCCCTCCCTGACGTGACAGCCCATTAGTGCTTTATCCTGAGTGGGCAGCTTAATCACTTTGTTATCATAGCTGTTGTACCCCTGTGAGCTGGGGCAATATTACCTAGTCCCACTATAATGTGACAAACGTAAATGATCCTAAAGAGAATGTCTATTTAACAAACAAGAAATGCTTCACCCCATTGCTATCTCCTTGTGCTATCAGAACACTCCAGCCAACGTTGTGGAAAGACATCTCTAGCAGGTCAGCAGCCATAGAGGAACCTGCTCCCATTTGTACTGGAACAGAACCCCTCTTCTGTCCTGTGACCAAGGACACATTAATCTCTTGTGAGATGCTTATGTTTTAGGCCTCTTACACTTCGGTGGGTTCCTGGAGGAACTTCACTCTCAAATGTGACGCTTACAGTTCAGATCTTGCTGCTTTTTATCTGGCTGCTCATTTCCATCATTTGGAGCTTTTCTCCATCCACCTGCACAGGCAGCCCAATGATCATCCTCTTTGTTCTGTTCAGCTTATCTGGAGTTATCACTGCAGACCATGCAAGCAACAGAGGAAGCAGAGAACAGTCAGGCTGATGCATGTTGCAGAGTCAGAGGAACACTTTCCCCAGCTCATTTAACCCTCTAGCAGGCCTTTGCCTCCATCCACTGCCTATAAAACTTCCCGAGCTTTGCAGTTGGACTGCCTGGTCTCATGTTCTTGGGGATGACAAAGCACATCATGGAATCTTCACACACAACTTGACACGTTTCTTTGCCAGCTAATTTGATTTTTCTTATCTATTGTATTCTCTTCGATAACCTAAACCAAAATCTGAGAGTGTTTTATCAGCAGATGGTTTGAGTGACTCATTATTACCTAACCTGATGCAAATACAGTGGCCAACGCAACAACCTGAGATATTTTACTAACAGCAGTAATGAATGCAGCTGAGAGGAAAAAAAGGCTAGTGGTGCCAGTATTTCCCACATTCTGATCTTTTTGTAAACGTTAAATACACCTTTTTAGCATCTTTCAATATTGCTCATTACAATGCTTTTCTCCTCTTTTGTGACTAGTAATATTTTCACTGTGCTATGTCAGTTCAGTCAGTGTGACCCATGTTACATACCCATAAGCCAGTGATTTATACAATTGAGGTTCTGCCTGAGATGTTATCCTCTTACAGCACTTTTATTTTTCTTCTAGCACATGTAGAGTCTTACTCTTCTTACAAGTAGAGTACGCTGCCATTTTTTGACTTCCATGGAGCTGTAATAGATGCCCTTTCCTTCAGGATTTGCTTTCTGGCAGTGTCCTCATCATATGATCCCTTACTACTAAAAAATGCAGCAAATACATGAAGTGAAAAATATCTGATCTCCTTTTTCTACTCCCATCCAGGACCTTTTAAAATATGTAATTGAGTACATTTTTTTTTTGCTGCATTTGTACAACTACAACTCATCAACATCAAGACCATATCCTCTTAAAACTCCTTGATGTGCAATAAGATGGGTACTCCCACACTTTTCCCAGACTCATTCCTAGTGGTAAAACGAAAGCCAGCATTTGCTGGAGTGATGACATATATGAAATCACATCATCACTGCAGATTCCAAAATCACTGGCACATGAGTGGCACATTAAACATGAGAGGTTAAGGGAGATGGATAATGTTTCCACTGGCATCTTCAAAATCTCCTTATGGCTTCTTAGGCTACAGGCCTTTTGAACACAAGGCACTTTCTTCCAGAGCTCATTACTCCCACTCTCTCATCCTTTTTCCTTGTTCAGACAAACCTTTACAAAAGCTACACTGGGGCTATACAAAGTTGGAAGGTCCTCACTAGAGCTATATACTTTCTCTGACAAGCTCACCAACTTTGTATTCTTTTCACTTAGGCTCCTGCTCTATCTAGGCTGAAACACTATTTCAGCATCCCTCAAAACATGTACCAAGGAAGACCCTCCCCGTCACTTGATTTCACAAAAGAGGTCAAACATATCATACTTTAATTTTGTATGGCTGCCATATAGTTTCACAAGTATTTACCTTTCCCTGTACTGATAAATCACCTGATAAACCTCAAGATGCTATTTCCAAATGAAATTCATAGAGAGCCCTAGGAAGTCTGAAAATACTTTCCATCTAACCCTGGGAAGCAATGGCTCATTTCTTGGTGCAGGCAGAATATGGGTTCACTTCCACTCCCAATTTCTGAGCATCTTAAGTTGATGTCTCAGTGTAAGTTTCACCTTGACCAAATACAGCAAAGTCAGCCCTTTTTTCACTGAGCTACACCAGATTTTGAGTAGCAAGTGTTTTTTCTCTGTAGTTGTTCAGCTTATTTCCCTAATATAGCATCCAATAGGGAACATATTGGCACTTTCAAGAATATTTAATCTCATAATAGACAGTGGCCTTCACATGAAAGGATCTAAACAGTGATGTCACATCAGTATTTTCACCAAACAGAAAAGATATTCATTAATCTAAAAAGTCTGGAATACGCTCTCTGAATCTCACATGGTCTTTTCACAGCACTTTATAGACCTTTTCCTGGCACTTGAGGGATCAAGCTGGGGATTCTAGCTCAGATGAAAAGAGATGACTTAGGTTCTTCTGAGAGTAAGTTTTTTTGACAGGCATACCTATTAATTAACCCCAAATTACAATGAAAAACTAATGCTTCTAACACGAGCTCAAATAATATGACAGAGTCCTCACTGCATGTACTGGACTTCCTATCTGGGTCACACAGCCCAAAGGGACTCTAATAACCTTTCAGTCGCCCTTGGGCATAAAGATTTATCCCTATTTCTGGTCCTGTAAATTAAAATGGTTGAAGCTGAAGCTTGTTTTGATCTCAAAACATTTTGCAAACATACATATTGATTGAGCTCATATCTGTTACTGGCTCTACCTTGGAGATTGGTCCTGCTTTGAGCAAAGTGCTGGTCCCCTCAAATCTAAATTATTCTATGATTTTTGTCCTAAATCTGAAAGACATTTTGTCACCTTTGACCAATCACAGACCCCTCCACTAATTATAGCTCATGCTTTTAGCTATGGCAAGGACCAAACAATTCAACAAGCAAAAGGTTACCTGCTCACTTCATCTACCTTCAGATTTCTTCCCCATTCCACAAGCTCATGCGCAGACACAGCTACACAGGAGACTAGCACTGTGTTCAGTAACTTTACATCAGACCCTTGCAACCTCTAAACCACTGAGATAGGAAAGGGGACCCAGGGCTGCAAGAGACAAACTACCAAAGACTGTCAAATCCTGAGTCCTATCCAGCCTGTGAGATGTCTCTGTTTCTTTGTGGAGGAAGAAAGGACAAGGTGCACTTAAACTCTTCCAACAGTCTGCTTGTGAACAGCTCAATACAGTGAATTCAAATTGCCATTGGTGCTGCTGGAGTAGGAGGACTGAGCTTCAAGCTCCCATCCTCTTAAACATGCAGTCCTAGCCTTTGGAGACCATACCTCAGGTATCTAACAAAGGGATACAACCAAAGGAGTTTACAGAACCTGCAAAACCCTCTGTATCTCAGGTTTGTATTTTTAAAAAACACATTCATTTATAAAATAACAATACTAGCACTCAGTAAATCCTCAAAATCTACTGTAAGTGGGAGGTGAGACTACATTTTCTCTCCAAATACCTTGAAGTTGCACTGATGAATTTGTCAAGTTTATTACAGCTCCTATAACCTCAACCCTTTTCATAACTCAGGTTTACTCTGGCATTTGATGCTGCTGTAGCCGAACCTTGTTTTGAGCTGGTTCTGAAATTTTTTCAACAGTTCTGACTCTATGGGGAACGACGGGAACCTCAGCAGCCAAATATATTGCTACTTTCCTGTAACCTCTCTTTGATACACAGCTGCCTGAGAAACCAGTGTGACCTGCTACTTACTGATCTTGGCCTTTTAGGATGCCAGTGGGCTATTTATGCTCAAAAAAGGAGCATTTTGGTCATCTGCAGGTTCAGTGGACCCAATCTCGCCACGGCATCCCATCAGAGTTTCAACAGCTGCACCCTCCCTTGTGCTGCCACTCCCTTAACCACCCCATGAATGAGACTGGGGAGCCACGATGCTCAAAATCAACTACATGCAGAGGTGGTCAGGTGAGTGGGGTGAGTACCAATGCTGGGAACAGAAGAGACAGGCACATCAGCCCAGGATGGCAGCACACATGCTGATCAGATTGCTCTTACTCTCAATAATTGATCCTAAGATTTCCCACTTCCCCACTGTTGGCTCCTGATATTTGCAGGGGGTTTTAAGATTACTTTTCTGACACCATAAAATCAATTATCTTGGTGTAACCTTTCCCATTTATTGCATTTTGGCTGGAAGAGAGTTTGGGAAAAGAAATGCCTAGGAACAAAGGTACCTCCTGAATAGAGAGTAGAAGACAGTACAGTGAGCCTGCAACAAGCACAGCAGTTTTTCTGGGCATGCTTAAGAGGGCAAGGTTTCCCCTTCTCCACAGCCCTCCTCAGCCTCCCCAGAGAGCAGCCTTCCAGCATTAGTCTCACAGCAGAGGAAAGCTCCAGTTGGCCTTTGGTTTTATATTTCTCCAGCCCTTTGGTCAGCTCTCCTTTGGTCCAGAGTCCTTCTGCTTTCCAGAGTGCAGCTGCTATCTACCAGACAGGGACCATTCTGAGCATCTCCCAAACAGCCCAGGCTGGAAGAGTACTTCCCAGATAACCTCCCCTATAACCCTCACAATTTAGGTTAAAATGCCCCAGCATGAACAAACACAGTGGCACTGAGAACATCACCTCAGACTTCCAAAGCACGCATGTGGGCCCTTTCAACAGCACTGGGGCAATGAATGGGTGTGTGTGATTCCCTCCCTTGCAGCTTCCTACTGAATTTCTCTGGGGTATCTGAAGCACATGTGCATGGTGAACGTTCTCAGACACACATGAAATGGCTCTCTGAGCCTCTTTGCTTGCTTTTCAGGCTCTGAACTGCATCCTGCCCCATTCCTTACCAATACATAGATGGATTTGACGGAGCTGCACTCCCCTGACCTCCACCAGCACCAGCTGTGACTGCTCTTGCATTTTGGTTGAATTTGTGCCTGTTGCCTCTCCTATAGCCCTGCAACTGCCACTATTCTTAGTGAGAAAAGGAATGCTTGCTGGTTATTTCTGCTAGGCTTGGGATTACCTCTTTGCCCTGAACTGAAGGTGTCCTTCTCATGGGGACCAGCTTGTCACTCGTTCAGAGCCCCACCACTTCCTTGCTTTGGTGCAGAACTGCAACACCATTTCACCTTCAAAAAGACTTAATTCTCAACCCAAGCTTTATCAAACCAGATTTGGGTTGCCCCCTATGGAATGTGAAACTATTATGGAGAGCAGACAAGTCTGTCAGGTCAGCAGGAGGGGTGGTGTGGGACAGCTGCCTCCCCATGCACACAGCCCCCTGACACTGCCCCGGCAGCACATCTGACAGTGGATCAGCACAAAAGCACCGAAGATGAAGGGTCTCTGGCGCATATGCTTCCTGTGGGGATTATAAAGAGGACATGTGACCAGTGGGAAAAAATGACCATGACCGTACAGCAACTACCCCGCCACAGTGCAGCCCTTCCACAGACACTTCCTGGGGCTTTTGCTTTGCACACTCTGTCCTTGCTCATCGTGCACTGGAGTGTCAGCAGATGTTTGTGCATTGCCTGCAGCCTTATCCCCCTTTATGGGTTGGTGTCATGGGCTGTTTGCTTTTCCTTCCATCCAGGAGGTGATAAGCAGATGCTTGTTCCTGCAACAGCTCTCAGACTATCTTTTACTGCCCTTCTGACTGCTGCTAAAAGGAAAAATTAAAACCAGTATTGCTGAATGAGAGTTGGTTTGACATTTAAAATATTTCAATACTGAGTGACAGACTAAAGGTTCTGGACCAGTATTTGCTTCTGACCATTTTTCTTGGCTTTTTAATCAGAGAAAAGAGAAATAAAATCCTAAACACTAAGTGTAGACAGCAGGATTAAAAAAACTGAAGCTCTCGCCCATCTAATACTGCAGCATTCCCAGTTCAAATCTACCTAAAACATTTAGCGTGCTGCAGCCATGGCTTCTGTTGTATTTTCAAGGTGCAGATGATCTGAATCTTTTTATTTTAATTTACTTTATTTTGTATTATTTTATGTTCTAGCCAGATAGAAACATTAACGATTAGTACCACTGTTATCATTTGACAGCCTGGAAATATGAAGAAGACAGGAGAAGAGGGAAGATGAAAAACCTCCTAGCTGCGACTACATTTTTTTAAAAAGAATTTTGACACTACCTTCTTTCTTTGAAAGCAAATCCGCTGTTTCTCCAGCAGTGGCATGGGCAGGGCTGGTTATGCAAGGGCTGCCCTGCGCAGGCGGGTGTGCAGGGGGCAGCACCAGTAACCCTGCCAGGACCTGGCAGCAGCAGGCAATGGAGCAGCCCATCCAGCCTTTTGAGGAACTCTTAGGCAGGAGGTCCAGGCCTGAGCAGAGGCGCATGGGAGTTGGTCTGAACAAAGGCGAGGCCACCACATTGCCTTCTCTTAGTCTGGCCGGGGAGTGCAGGCAGAGACCGACCGCAGCCTCTGCTCGAATCAATGGCAACTAGCCATGTTATGTTTAACCCTTTTTTTAAAAGCAAATAATATTTCTAGACCTTTCTTGAAAACAGGTAGTGGCTGTCACGGAAGCTCCCATCGCCCTTTCCTAAATTGTGGGAACCATGGAAACAAAACCAGCCACAGCTGCTGGTGCACAACCCAGTGATTTTAGCCAATACACCTCGTAAACCAAGAGAGGACCACAAAAATGAACAAGACTGAACAATCTGACTCTGAGTGAGCACTATGGCTTTCTGCACAAGGGCAGGTAGGGCACTGATTTTATCTCAGAGCATGTTAATGCGCATTTTGCAGAAGCAGAGCCCGAGGACTGTGAACTGAGGCTCAGATCTGGCAGGGCAGAAATACATACAGCTACGACATTTGGCATCTCTGCTCATGCTCCGCTGACCCAGAGCTGCAAACATGTTTACAACTGTGCAGGAAAAATGTGTCTTCAAACAAAAGAAATCTAAAGGCAAATTTTGTTTTTAGACTGCTGACCTTGACCAGGTGTTGTGGCAGAGGAGAGGGGGAGCTGCCAGAGCCAAGCGACAGGACCAATTAACCCTTTGGGAGCAAGGGGTTTGACATCCAGGAGGATATGACTATGAGGTATCCCAATGTTCTCGCTGGCTTTTCCCAGGAAGAGCCGAGATGCAGAACGGGTGCCAGCCTAAGTGCATAGAGACACTACACCTCACGGCATGCTCTAATGCTCTACAAAAGCTACCGCTTCATATTCAAATGAGACACATTTTCAACACGAAGTTTTGTTTTGTGCACAAAATACACCGTGAACTGACTGTTTTCTGTTTTTCAGTCACCCGCTAGTCACTGGATCAGACTGGTCTCCACACAGCCGCACTGTCACCAGCAACATTATTTATACATAAACCCCAGCCTTCCTCCACGGACAGATTTGCCAGGTAGGTATTGTTCCCACTGAAGCAAAACTGGCTTGCTTTCAATGACATGCATCTGCACTGCTATTATACAGCAGACTGCCTCGGCTAAGATTTTCCAGCACAAAGATCAGGAAGAAACAAATAAACGATCCTATTATTTTGCATTTTTCACCTCATATTTAGAATTCCACCTAATTTAATTTTGGATTCTGCAGTTAAAGGAGGGATCACATACAAGCCTCCTTTTTCCCAGAAACAAAAATGAAGCAAATTACATACATTGTCTTTTCCTGCTGATTAAATCACTCTCCCCCAGCTCTCGCCCATCTAATACTGCAGCATTCCCAGTCCCCAAATATATCATCCGACTAGTGCATTTATTACTGTTTGCAACTCCTGATCACTGACAGATGCGATCTTATCAATTGACACATTCAAGCAAAACTGCCTTCCCCCCCTGTCTTTCAGTGGCCCGAATTCAGCAGCGCTGACAGCCCTATGCTGGTCTTGCTGCGTGTATTGAGGATGCACCCAGTAAGGAGGTAGATGCTCCCTCCAGCATCTTTCATCCCTTTGCAAACAGGCAAGGACCGCAGCTTTTAGCCCACGACCTACAGCAATGAGAATGCAAACGCGGTGGGTACTGTGAGGAAAACAAGCCCTGCTCTCGACGGAAAAAGGATGGAAGTGGGATGCATTTACTTACATGAAGATTCAGTGCCAAACATGGCTCGCCCCAGATGCTGCTCTTTTAAAAAGCAAAGATGAAAAAAAGTGGAAGAGAGAGGGAGTGTATGAGAGTAGGGATGAGACTGCTACACAGCAGGGGTCATGAAGCCAGACAATGCAGTCCAGGCTATCCAAGCTGCCAGATTCTTCTCTCTCCTCCTCTCCCCCCTGCTCAACACCGCAGACAGCTTTTCCTTGCAACCGCAGTAAAGGTCCTTCTTCAGGAAGCAAAAAGCAAGAGCTTCTGTTTTAAATCCGAGTGATAAGGGCAGGCCAGCGTCCTTTCCGTGATACCGGCAGGCAGAAATAGGTATCAGCCACCAGATACTGCAATCCCCAGCCCCTGCTCGCCGTAAGACAATAGCGGAGCTTATGCACACACGGGATGACGTCAGAACACTGCAAAGACTGACTGCTGCTAACCCAGAGGCTCGGAGGGGGCTTGGACAGAGCAGAGCGATTCAGATGGGAATTCCTTTGTCACAAAAAGCAGAAGACAAAGAGCCAGACATATATTTCCCCCCATCATGCTAAAGCTCCCACCCGGGGCTGTAACACTAGCAGAAAAATATCTGCCTTGAATTCATGCTCCCTTTCTCAGCTGCACAAGATGCAGTGTCTCTGTGCAAACACAATAAATTTCAGGGACAAATACCCTAGTAAATGCCACTTATGGCATTTTCAATAACGAACAACCACAAATTTCTATCACTAACTCTCTTTATTATTTTTCCTTCAATGAAATATTAAAATTCTGGGTCAATCTACACTTCAAACCTAATTTTCACATCAAAGTGTTAGCCAACTGTCTCATTTACTTAAATTTATTGCCAGAATACACTGTAACAATGCTCTAACCACAATAAATGTCACACATCTAAATAAAAATAAAAACCCTAAACCACACTGAATTCAATGATAAAAAGGCATCCTAGCAACCAAAGAAATATTTTCTTCTTTATTCTAAACCATCTAGGTCTAGCATTTGTTAGCCTCTACAAGTGCATTTTTTAGTGCATTGAGTTTATTTTTTTTCCCAACACTCAGTAACTTAAAAAATGTTCAAATGTAGAAACAAAGCCCTAAACTAGCTCCTTCAGTTCTCTCACAGACAAAAGGAATTTGCCTGCCTTGTGTTGGTGAGGGCAGCCAAGACAGTAAGCTGATGGTTGGAAGCTACCAGACACTGGGGGCCATCCATAGGAATGGCTGTCTGGAGGAAGCAAAACCAAGAACATTTCTGCCAAGTCTCACTGACCGTGCATATGCAGTTCCCAAGATGGCAAAGACTGCAAAGTACTGCTGATGGATGAGGAGAAAGGAGACAGATGCAGGTCCATTAAGTGAAGCTCTTGAAGGAAAACAACCACCCCTACCACTTCTCAGCTTTTGTGGGTTAACAATTCCCAAGCTCCTCTCCTGGTAACCTCTGCTGGCACAAAATGCTCTTCTAGATGTTTCCCTGCCTTCCACCCCAAATGCTGAATAGTCCCTTTGTGTTCCACACACACCATGAGAATACTTAGGACCACCAGGCTCATGGGAGCATTTAACTGTATTTCATCTCTGGAACAAAGCTGTAGGAGAGGCCACACCCTGGGGTGACAACTCACAACATACTTTCTAATTGGCAGCTTTTAGTCTCTTCTCTGGCAGGCATGACGCCGGTGCAAGGTGACTCAAATCAACCTACAGATGTTCTACATTAACCAGATGTCCTTAAGCACCTGAATTAATAGTCTGGTTATCGTCATGAATATCTGCAGTCACATGCATAGATGCTCAGCACCAGGAAGCCATGTCCAAATAGTTTTTGACACTAATGACAGTGGCACAAATCCTCTGATAAGGACTGTATCTTTGCTGTTCCCAGAATTGGTTATTTTGACTATGAGGAGCAGGTAACAGCTCCTTCAGTCAAAACAGCCTGATGAGAACCTGCGGTGCATCAAACAAGTGTTCTGGCTGGGATTTCCAGCAACTAAGGCAAGTCCACAAAAGAAACTTGTTCTATTATGTACAAATAATCCTCCGGGCATCTTTGAACACAAGTCTCTGGAACAAAAACCCAAGTGCACTTGTGCAGTGGCTGAAGAATAAGTTCTGCTCTGATGAGCAGATCTGACCTTCCCATAGCATTGTTTTCCAAGGAAGATGCAAAACCTCAGGGTTTTTCCAAAGACATCCTTGAAGGTGTCACACAGCCCAGGCTCTCTGCCAAGTTCTCACTACGCTGACGCATATAGGCAGTTGAAAAGCCCAAACAACGTATGCAATATCTCTGGAAGGATTTCATAATAATATATTTCATTTCTTTTCGGCTTGGCAGGTCAGTACATTGCCTTGTGTGGACAGTGACCCATGACAGGACACTGAAGGACCGTCTCTTTCAAATCTACCTAAAACATTTTGACAAATGACTTTGAGAAAGAGTTAAAATCTGTTTCTGACTTACTGCTCTTTTAAAACCATAACCTTTCAGCGTGCTAGCAGAATTTCGAATTTCTGTTTCTTAACTTGTGTATTGGTGTTGGTTTTTTCTGCAAAGAAGGGTCAACAAATTTAATATCTTCCTATGAGAAAATTTCTCTCCCTTTATATAACAGTGAAGATCATGTAATTAGTGTACAGAGAATGACAAAGGAAATCTCCTGCCAGCATTTGCATTGCTGATTTGCTTACAATGTGCATGACATTGTTCAAGTGTTAGATTAATTTAAAATGTACCTTCCATATATTTCTCTACAAGGCAGCATGAAATATTTAGCGCAGCAATAATACATGCTGTGCAAAGTTCTCTCCTTTATATTCACATTTTCCAGAGAAAGGGATGTGCTTCTCAACCATTGCCACTCCTGGAGCAAATTTACTTTATTCCTCAGTTTATGCCTGCAGAAAAATAATGATATGTATTTTACTTTGTTTTGTAAAGATACATGTGTCTGAACCCTAAAGCACAGTTTGAGTTTTAATAATGAAGCTGGACAATGAAATGTTAAATTTTTTATACAGATGTAAACTTCTGCTTTAGAGTAACTTCACTCTGTAAAGACAGAGCAAACAGGAAATTTGAGCTACCAAGGGAGGTAGATTTGTACACGTGCCTTATGCTGATCTACTAAAGCATAAATCTTTATTCTCTCTTCACTAGGGAAACATTTCATTTTCTACTTAACCTCCTTTTTCACAGGAGAAACTCTGGGAACAGGAAATGAGTCCATCCCACCTGTGAGGTTCTCCTGTCTCCTACTGCCCTGAGCAGCTCACCTAGACAGGACAAGTCTCAGCTGTCTCCCCCAAGGGCAAGGGAACAGGTCCCACACCTTTGAGTCTCTAATACAGGATAAACTCAATAGGCCTCAAAGGTGGCTAAGGATTTTTACCATACTAGTTAAACTTGGTTTTACTTTCCAAGTCCCCTGTTCGGTAAGTTTTTAATGCCTGAAAACTGAATTTTAAGACATTAAAAAAATCTAATTCATTTAAGGCACTACTGGAAACCTCTGAGTGACTGTGCAGAGTCCACACCATTCAGCAACCCCCAAAAAGAATTTATTTTGCCTCTAGTAATGTTAGTTAGTTCCCTCCTAAAAACCCAGTGAGACCCCTGGCCACTCACACTGTGTCGACCTCCAGCTTATGCAGGTTTTGTCAGTTCTAGCACACCAATAAATTGATCACCACGGCACCCACAAAATACTGCAAGGTATTTCTTCATGCTCTAGAGAAAAATGAAGCCAAAGAGCAGTACGTATGACAGAACTACAGCTCTTTGGGTTTACTTTCTCTGGCCTTCTTTTGCTCAACTCTTAACAAGCATCTTTGGTGAAAAAGTTGACGACATGATTACACCAGTGTAATCTAGTGTGGTGTGACAACTTCAGCTTCTTATCTTCTAGGGTCATGTATTTAAGGTACACAGCCCCCAACCAACCAAGCCAAATACCCTGCACTGATGCTACCATGTAGAGGCCCTGATGAGAGGTGGTTTCCAATACCTCTATCAATAAATAAACGAAGCCAGTGTCCGAGAAGGCAACTTTGGAGCCATGGCCACAGGGAAAGGGAGCAGGGCCAGCTGGGCGAGAGGACAGCCCTGACAAGCCCTTCCTGGGAAGAATGTGGGCAGAGGGGCAGGGGTCCAGTGAGGTCTGACAGATTGGATTACACAGCATTCAGAGCCAAGGAAAGCCAAGAAAGGCATGTTCCACTGGAACAAAATGCCTGAAGTTCTTCATTTGTGGAAATGCTGGCATATTTCCCTCAGGAGCCAGGCTGGATAGTGAGGAGCAGCCCAGGGAGCAAGGCAGGCGGCTCAGACAAGACCACACCAGGCAGACAAGACGTGGAGGCAAGGGGACTGGCTAGACAGTGAAAAATATCCTTGAACATCTCAGCTGTCTGGAAGTCCTCAGTGTTCTTCTCATAGCCTGTTCTTATCACCTTTTGTTAGAGGTTTTCCACCCACATTCCCTCTTTACAACTCACAGTCCCCTTGTTATGTTGGCACAGAAAAGAAGGAGACTGTTGGCAGAAAAAAAGTTAAGACCTTTGTCCCATTTAACATGGAAAAAGGATTTCATACCAGACTGATTTACAGACTACAGGGATGTTTTTTTCTTATTATTATTTGCTCTCATGCTGGTTTTTAAAATATTTCTGTGCAGTCCACATTGTACTTACACAACCCCATTTTCTCTAGCATTTTTAGGCAATTAATGCCTAGAAGAACTAAGCTTTTTGAGTAAACATATACATGCAAATAGACAAAAATAAAAGGCAGACTGAAGATCAAGTACTTTTTGCTAACAAAAAAATATCCTTTTGTGTTGGTCCTTATCTGAGAGATGAAGTTCAAAAGACAGATTGCTTTTTAAAGAAGGTATACAATGAACCATAATAGCCAATTATTACATTATTGTAATGCCTTTCAACTTCACTTTTAACAAACATCTAGCTTCAGCACAGCTCTGTAGATGATTACTGCAAGCCATTTACCATGGGCATTGAGCAGCAGATGCTCTGCAATTAACAGAGGAAGTTCTGTGTGTTCTGCCTCTCCCCGGCCACCCAGCCATCTGGAGCACATCTAATGGACATGAAGCTCCAGCAGTTATGAAATGGTAGAGTATTACATGCAGAAAGCTGTATATCAAGAATACCTGCATACAAGAAAAAACATAAAAAAATATTAGGCCAGGTTAAGCACCTAATTCTAGGGTACGACTGAGATTGTAAATAATAGGCAGGTGTCCAGCTCTCCTCAGAGAGCTCAGTGTTTGCTCCCTGTTAGCCTTAAGATACTGAAGAAACACCAAATCTTGGGCTTCTGCCTTCTCACAGGAACCAGGAACAGGTGGTTCCTGCGAGAACAGGCAACAGGGCCTTGAGATACTAAGCAACACAGTATCTATTTCTTCTCCAGTAATAGCCCCTGGACTCTACTTGCCTATCTGCCATCTAGTTACAGGGAGTAACAGAACAGAAGAGTATTCCCATTCCCTGCATCAGAGGATACAGAACAAATTGTCCATATTCAACAACTTCCCTTACAATATTCAGTGTGAGACTGGTAAAGAAAGGTAATATTATTTTGTAAGTGGCAGAGTATAGCTCACCTTCTGTACAGTGCTACCAAAAGATCAGGATGATGATTCACCTCTTTTTTATTTTGGTTTTGCTGGTTTGGTTTCCAGTTTGGTTCGTTTCCTTTCAAACACAGAACTGTTTACCCACAAATATCTAAGACAGTTTCCCTATGAGCAAATGACATATCAAAACCAAATGAAATGTGTCATTTTTTCAGTAGTATCAAGCCCCAAGTCTCAACAGAGCATGTGTAATGGCTTCCTTAAATTCTGAGAGCAGTTTTTGTCCCAAATGCATGCAACTGTGTGATGAAAGGGGGCCACTACTGTATGTGAAAAATGTCCCAGCAGAAGACACTACTTTTCAATATGGTCCAAGGAGAACTTAGAAACAAAGGAAGAAACCAAATCTGCACTGCTGTTAAATTAAATAAATTTAAATCATGAGCTATTTAGATGCCTTTTTAAAATAATAAAATATTAGAAGAAGGATTTTATACACTGAGGGAAATACTTAAAATATTTTTGGGGATCTTTTGTGTATCCTAATATCAGGGTCGTTTTCAAGAAACTATGCCTCAGAACTGCACATGAGGTACACATGGAAACCTCAAATGTCACAGTGAACAGAGGTAAATAACAAAGAAACAGATTATAAACAAACTGTCATCATTTTTTGTGTGACTCTGAGGGATCACAAATTAGGATTAAGGCTGACTCATAATAAACCACATGCAAACTGGCATCAGAGGGAACATGTGTGCCCCAGAAAAAACATAAATATCCAATTTATATGTATAAAAATAAGTCAGAGAGACTTAGAGGAGTAGCAAACATTGCCAACACTGCATTACAATCTGCATTAATAATGTCTGATCTAATGCCAAAACTTCACAATTTGCAGAAACTTCACGATTAGCAGAAAGTTTTGATTGTTAAGAGAGGAAGATCAAATTTAAATTACTTCTCAGTCCAAGTAAACACACTAAGAACATTCAGTCTGACATTACAAATAGCCATGATTTCATCGTACATATGGGAAAAATTAAGAAGGACTTCTAAGCCTTCAAGGGAATACCCACAAAACAAGGTAAGAAGGTCCCTGCTGGATTGGGCGAGTGCTGCGTTGAGCACGCTCCCTAGCAGACATAAAACAATCCATAACATAACCATGGGGAAAAAATCAATCAGGAATTTTATTTTTAATCTCTTATGTGCGTAACAGTGGATGAGCTGATACTGCAGTCATAACTATAATACAATTGCAGAGTTAGTGCGGAAACCAAGAGCACTGGAAACTGTTGCACTAGTTCCACTGGACAATGTTGTAGTCATTTAAGGATTTCTGTTTTCCCCAAATGCATCATTTTGGTGATGTCGCAGCCCCTCTTTCCAGGATTTCCACTCCAGTTTCATGCAGTGCCAGCCCCACAGACTGGAGATCTGAAATTCCTCTCTCACAATAAAGATTAACCACAAAAATCAGTAAATGTTTGGATAACTTGATTATCATAGCTTTTCTTGGCAAAGAAGATCCTTTAAGAGTCAACAAAACCATCAAAGCAAGAGGCTTATGTATACAGTTTAGAGGAAAATAAGATTGGAAAGGATGGCGGTATCTGCCATCTCATGACAGAGTGAACTGTACCAGCAGTCTTCTCACCTCGTACCAAGAACAAAGGAAAACTGCAGACTCCCAAGTCTAACTCCATGTGGAAACTTATCTTAGGACATACAGTAGACTTTTACTTGGAGCTCATGGCACTTTCTGGTTCACAAGCAAATCACTGTGCTGACAAAGCACAAAGAAGCCTCAGTAACTACAGCTTATGCCTTCTGCCTGGTGATGTTAATGTATGAACACTACGGAGAACTGTGACTCCAGACAGGCATGACAGTTAAGTAACACTGGTAATTTAGTGACAATTAAATGATCAAACACTAACGATATTCAAGCTTCTCAGAACCCTTCCTCTGAGCAGACCCTACTGCCCAGGGCCAGGGTGCTGGTATTCCCCCTTCCTGGCTCCTTCCCTGGAGTGGTGTTACCTTCAGAGGTGCTGTATTCTGCAGCATAAGGAGGGAGAGGAGACGTGAAGTTTGCAGCTCTCAGTGTCCACAACACTCATCCCAGGAAAGTCCTGGTCAGCATGATTAGAGAGCACAGATCTGAATTACTTTCGTTCTTAGTTCAGCAATTGCAAACTCCAGCAGTGCTCATTTCTCTCTACTGACTACAGAGAGAGCACACAGAGTCAGGTTTGAGCAGCTCAGGTGCAGATGTCTACATACATATAGAAGAAATGCCTCCTGTGTGTCTGTGAGTTTTAGGGGAAGAAGTGAAAAAGGAGAAAGCTATGCTTAGGTCAGGGGCTCCATAATTCCAGAAAGAAAAAGTAGATCTCTGCACTCCAAACCTAATTTGAACTGTGGCCTCTGCTATGGGTGCAACGTCTCTCTAAACGAGTCCCAGACTTCAGAATGATCAGGTCATCTAAAGAGCAGGTGTTCAGCTGAGTGAGACAACCTTTTAACCCCTGCAGCTGCAGAGATCTGCATTAAGCCAGTGATATTCTGATACTGTGACGTTTCTGTGCCCTCAACGCCGTGGAAGTTTCAAGGGCTTGTATCCAATACTAGGTGGCACACAGACCTTATCAACTAGATTAGCCCAGGCAGGAAGGTCTTGCTGAGCACAACTTTTGCAGATAAATGAAGTCAATAAAATCAGCAGGCATCACATCACCAAAGAGTAAGTCTCCCTTGCCATCGGAGACATGCCTCCTCCTAAGAAATTTAAGCATGTACACTCATTCCTTTCTTTAAGTGGAAGGGTTTGTGGCCCTTCTGATATACCTGATTTGTTTAATTAACACCATCTAATCAGTTGTCAGACCAGGCTGAAGAGCTTCACCTTGCAGCACAGCACATTAATAGAGCTCTGCTCAGCCTGCAGGGCAAGCAGATTGCCTCTGAGCATCCCTTCTTTATGCTTCATGAAACCATGAGCCTTTGGATGCCACCAGCTCTGCTTAGAGCTGTTTGTTCTCAGTGTTATTTACCCACTTGAGCCTCTGGCCCTGTTTACACTACAGGCAAGTACTGTTTTATACCACTTATCCTTCGCAGAAGATAGTTTAGCGATTGGCCAAAACATAACCTCAAACACAAGGAACAACTTGCCTTCTGTGTTCAGTTGGTTCAGGCTGCCCCTGCAGGCACCACAAGGGCAGAGGCTCATGGGCCCCTAAACTTTAGTCAAACACCATGAGAATTACATCTTGTGCAAATCTTTTTTAATGAAAATTCTCAAGAAAATGTATTTCTAAATAAATGGCACAAACTATTGAGTCTTCCTTCAGCTCACATTGGACATCACTGGAAGAACATGGTCCAGAATGGCACTTTTCCTGACCCTGACCTTCATGTCTCTTTATAAACTGGTTCAAGCAGACTTAGAGGCTTCATTACCTTTGTTGCTGTGTGTTTGATTGAAATTGCTACAACACAGGTAGGGAAAAGCAAATAGCTAAGAACCTGAATAAGAAAAGGGCACGTGTTATCAAGTGTCCATGTATGAATATACAGTCTTCCCCTGGCATGCCGTGTCAGGTCCTAAGGAAAAGACCTCAGTGGAAAGTCCCACTATATCTTAATCACATGCTCAATATGCCTCTTATTCCAGCTATATTTCTCATATGACCATGCAGAGAGAATTAAGACTCTTCTTGGACATTGCTTTTGTTATATGAAATAATTACTTCTTATCAGAGCAATTATTTTTACAGAGCATATTCTATGAAAAAAATAGTTCACTTGGTTCTACTTTAGCCTTGCATTACAGATGCAAATGAGAGCAATTCATATGTGAATTTCCGTTTCACCAGCAAACTAACCCTTCACTAACTTTTCATTGTTATGTACTAGCTTGAATCAACATACATTTAGATGTTTAAATGTTAAACAGTCGCTTAAAGAAATGCCAATATTTTAGCTAAATTGGGAAGATTTTTTGATGAATTTTTCATGTCATCACATAGGTCAAAAGCACTGGGGACTGTGAGAACTCAGGGGATTAAGTCTCCAGCACTTCTGAAAACTTTTCTCTCTGTTCTGCAGCAGGGATGCTAAGTGCTTCCCAGAGCAGCTCCTCGCTGCCAGCAGTCTGTGCTGGTCGTCTCCTGGAGCCGCTCGCCACGGCAAGCCACACCAAAAAGCCCAGGAATTTCCTTCTGGGGAGCTGTCAGGGCACTTGCTGCTGCATGGCTCTTGATCGCCCAGTCTCAACACCGCTCCGACTCCATCATTAAGTCATATGGTTTGCTCCATCGGGATCCACGCTGTTGTCTCAGTGGCATAGGACCTTCTCTGAATGAAATACTCTTCCAGGTTTCTCTCATCTTAACCAAGGGAGAGGAGGGTGGCTAGGTGACATTTTTTCTGCTACTGTTTTTTTTGGTTTTGTTCTGTATTGTTCTCCATTTTTTTTAGCACAATTGTTACCTTTTTTCTTCCTTCATTCAGACTCCTTGTAACTTCAAAAATTGTCAATATTTGGGGAAGGGAAATAAATGAAAGACAGGGGAGGGGGTTATCTCATTAGATGTCCCACCTCTTGAACATACTGCCATTAAACCAATACAGCCAAAAACTTTTATTTTGCTCTGACATAATATTAAAGAGTTAAAAAGCCTGCTTGTTGAAATGCCCCTTACATGTCCTTTGGCAAGGGCTTGCCCTCGTGCAAGCAGTGGGCAGACACACACTTCATGCTGACTGTGGAAGCCAGAAGGGAACTGGAATTTCTTATTGCAATAGCCACAGTCATAGTTCAGGTCTGCTGCAAAGTGCAGCACATTTATGTGCACTAAGCTACAGAGCCAGATGTCTCCAGGGCAGGAGCTTTCTGAAGCAGTAATTTCCTGGCTAGCAAGCTGCAGTTAAAGCATTTATTTTCTTAAAATCTGGCTTTTTAATTTTTCTTTGTTTGTATTGTTATTAATATTTAAAACAGAGTGCTCCTCTAGTTTATAACAGACAAGGACTACTATGTTTTCAGCAGTAAACACAAAGCAAAACCAGATAAAACAAAAGCCTAAAGGGCCAGGTAACAGATAGTGTGGACAGCCCCCTTGGAAAAAGCCATGGTGAAGTCATAAATCACTCTGAGAATAATTCAAACAAAGCAATGCAGTCATGTCCATAAATCTTTACTCAAGCCAAAATCCAAGTTGGATGGAATGGGTATGGCAAGGTGGCTACTTGTTCTACCAATCCAGCTGCAGCCATGCTCAGGTCTCAGCCCTTCTCTTCCCAGACCTACCCTTGCCTGCCCTGTGCTTCCTAACCCAGAGCTCTGAGGCACCAGTGTGTGTCCCTCCACACAGAGAGCACTCAGCCATTCCCAACACACAGCCAATTCCCTCCTCTTCTCAAGCCCATGGAAAAAATCTTCTCCCCTCTCTTCTGCCCTGATCCATATGTTCTGCTTTAAGCCTCTCTGAAATGCCCACCCAGAAGCACAGGTTGCAAGGGTCTCCAAGTCCCTGTCCAATCATGTTGCTCATGGTTACAGCCACCTAGGTTCTGAATGTCTCCAAGGACAGAGACTCCACAGCCTCTTCAGGTAACCTGCTCTGGCATCTGACCAGCCTCAGAGTAAAGAAGCATCTCCTCAGATTTGGAAAAATGTCTTGTTGTGTGAGCATGTCTGTTGCCTCTTGTCCTACCACTGGGCCCCACTAGGAAAACAATCTACATATCCAAGTCCATCTCAAAGACTGCAGTCCCTCCTGGCCCAAAACGCATCATTCCTTTCAATCTCCTGATTAAAATACCCTTCCATCTCAACTAAAGGTCCCTTGGATGAAAACAAGGATACAATAATGTGCAGAGTTTATTCAAATAATTGTACTTAAAGCAGATGGCTGTGTAACTCAAGTCTTTTTTCCTTCCTCCCTTTTTTCTAAAATCTGAATATCAATTTTTTTGCACATCTTTGGAATTAACCTCAAAATGAAAGTCAGCTTTAAGAGCTGAGTATTTTCCAGGCTCCTGAAATTTGTCCAAGATTATTCATGTAAGAAAAGTATTCTGTCCATCACTGCATTTGAGGCAAAAAGACATATAATAAAGTCAGCAAGTTTTAAGGAGCAGGAAGCCTGGATCTAAAAGCACAACATTGTGCCTTCTCCAAATGTAGAGCTACTGAAGCATAAATATACATCTTTGTAAGGAACATTGTATAATGAAAATTTTAACCAACAATCCTTGACTTCTGGCCCCAATAATGCTTAGACTGAACTAGGTTTAAGAGTACATAATAAATAGATTTTCATACAATAATAAGTACTAGTAGTAAGCCACAGAAAGTGTGTCTTCACTTTCCCCTTTCTAGCATCTTTAAGAAAATAGACATTGTAATAGTAACTGGACCCTTTGGCAGACCTAATAGTAAAGAAGTAACTCTTTCAACTGCAGTCTGAAAAAAAAAATGCAGTGATGACATGACTAAATATTTCCATGTCATCAAGGCCAATGGAACAGATGGTGTTAGAGAGTTTTGAAGTTTCTGCAGATAAAAGAAGATCATCAGAACATCTGATTTCCCAAATCAAGGACTGTGCCATAATCTACTTTGAGGTATTGCATAGTGAATGGTATAGACTAGTTCAGAACCAAATAACGCTTTATAATGTTTTAAATTACAATTATTATTTCTTGAAAATAATCAGACAACTGCTTAAATTAATTTTTTTGCTTTTGTTGTGAAACAATTGAAAGAGACTTTTCTGAATTTCCTTGATTTAAGGCACCACTGACCTCAGAGAAATACTATCTTAATCACGCCTTTGTTTTTTCTTCCAGTTGACAGATGAATTAATATACTGTTGGCAACAAACAAAACTTTTCATCCTCTTAAGATGCATCACTATACCTCAAGATGAATATTAAAAACTCAGTTGTTTAATTTTCTTTCACAATCAGATAAATCCATACGTCTTCTGACAATACTGTTGCATCATTTTGTTGCTCCTGCAGCAGCCAGCTATGGATTTCTGCATTTCTCAACATAAAAATCTCACTAAATCATGCCTTTAGAAGCTCTACAGAGCTGTTTTATGATGCCCTTCAGTTGTATGCAGTTGTGGCCTGGCACTGCAATCCTGCTTTCAGCAACCATGTGCTCAGTGAACTCAGTCATGTGAGCCTGTGCTCCCTAAACCCACCTTTTGGTACTCGCTCTCCTGAGCAGCATGTGGGGAACCAGGTGTGGGAATGGACTTGGCTGAGCAGAAAATGGGGAAGAGCACGTAGCAAGACCAGCTGCCCACACACAGCAAGCTGCTACCACTGACCCACAGACATCTCTGCCACCTTTACTGATCTGTGGGATCAGAGGGTTCCCATTATCAGGGATGTTATTACTGCAGTAAATGTGGTCATGAGCAAACTCACTAAAAATACAGCCTTTGGTCACCTTTGTACCCCTACATACCAGACCAGCAGATCTAACATACTGTTCTCCATACAGGCAGAATGCAGCCTTTGGATAGAATAGTCTTTAGACACCACCAGACTGCAAGTATAAACTACTCTTTTAAAGAGAGTAGAGTTCTGATGAGAAATATAAACCATCCTTTTTCATTTCAGTGATGGTTGCCGTTATTTCTGGATAAAGTTTGAAAAAAAAGTTATAAATTTCTCTTGATTTAAAGGTACTGCTCAAATGGAAACCAAGTGCTGCATCTCAAATGACAACTGCTGGTCTCATGGCATAAAGGTAGCTCAGGGAAATGAAGCACAGTTCCACAAAGGTGGATCCAGTGCAGTCTCTGAATTACCACTGCTGAGGGAGAGCTCACCAGGAATCTTTCACACATTCTAACTCTTTTGTCCTTTTATTTGTTTGTTTATTTGCTGCATAGTTTACTCTCTTCAAGCAGCCAGGAGGACCTTAGGAAGGCTTCTGTGCTTTCAAAGTCTCACCTAATTGCTGCTACACTCAAAGAAAAAACATTCTCTTCCCATTTCCATCCCACAACTCTCAAGCCCTCTTTCTACAACCTGCACAACTGATTAATAAGTGCTCACAGCAGAGTGCAGTGAACCTCCTGGTGCCTCCCCCAGCTCCAGACCCCTCCGCTAAGGAAGTCCTTTCCAAGAGTTCCAGCACAGTTTCTATTTAATAGCTTCAGACCCTGCCGGAAGGAGCTGGGTTGTCAAATTTCAAATCTGTGCTCTCTATACAGTACTCAGATGTGTTTCTGCAGTAGCAAACATTAGCTCTCCCATGTGGCACGCACTTGCCTCTTACACAGACATTACTGCAGCTTTACAGAAGTCTTCTTCCCTGTGCTCCTATTCCTCACCTCTAGTCCAGACACAGCATTCTTCTGACAGAGACAAGGAACTAAGACTTGAGGAACAAGGAACAAGTGCCCAACTCGCTGGGGTCCAGAGATCCCCATCAGTCACCATCACCCACTCTACCCCCAAAAAAACACATCACTGCATGCCTTGGAGTCCAACTTCATAATCCAGAGTTGACTTGGCTATCACAGTTTTTTTCAAATCTCTGCTTTTGCTTTGACAGGGAGCTAAACCAACTATCCCTAAGTTGTTCTTATCAAAACCCACCGTCATAAGAGCCAATGGACAGCAAAAGTCTTGTCTGAGAAATAACAGGCTAATGAAAGCACCGTGCAAGAGTCTAGGGCCATTACAGCAGTGCAATATAGAGCGCTTCACAGCAAATAGTGAAGAACCCAAATAAAGTATCGCTGGATTGCAGCAATCCACACAATGGACTCGGGTCATTTCCCAGATCAGTCAAGGTTTTTGCTGCTACAAGGATGTACTTGAATTTGCAAAACCATTTTATCTAAAATCTTTATGAGACTGCAATGGAGAGCTGTGCTTCAGGGACCAGGCTCTGCTGAAAAGCTAGAGACCTGGCAATCAAAATGCACAGCAGAGAAGAGACAGACAGAGTCAGGGCAGACTGAGGTGTGAGCACAAGGGAAGAATGTCAGAAGATGGGAGAAGGTTAATGGAATAATACAGCAGGGAGCATCAGCCATCCCTCTGTATGCAGACACAGCTGCCTGAGCCACATCCTGTGACCAAAGAGAGCATCAACAACAAATCTCTCAACCAGCATGGCTGTCCAGAGGAATTTTCCCACAGTAAAGATGATTCATTGCTCTGTGTCAGGAACAATATTGCATTGTAACATCCCCAGGATTCCAGCAGACGGAAGAACAAACATTCAGTCTCAGCCATGAACAAACTCCCAGAAGCAGATAAAGTGATGAGGTGCAATGTGCCTTTGGATGCACTACAGCATGGCAGATTTTATATGTGTTGACCACAGGGCCAAGCACAGAGACATGAACTCAAATGAAGAATGGAGACTAGATCTTAGTAAACCTGAAAAAGGACAGAAAACTCCAAGCATTAGATAAAAAAAGTGACTGAACCCTATGGATGTATATGACCAAAAGAAAAGGGAAAAAAAAGAAAATAAAAGAAAGAAAAAGAAGAAAAAAAAAATTACCAGAAACACTTGAGAATTTGGAGTGCTTTCTTTACCTCTACAATCTCACAGATCTGTCCATAGAAGGGAAACATGATGATGACCACGCAGACAACACCACAAATTTCACTGTTTTTTAAAATAATAAACTAGTATTTCCAAGTATTTTTTCAGGGTTCTTGTTTTTCTTAAGTTTCCTTAACATGTGGCAAAGCTTATGCCTCTTAAGAACTAGACTTTTCCTTTTATCTGTAATGGTCACTGTTATTTTTCTTCCTACATATTTTTCAAGTAATCTTTCTCAGCATTTGTATGAGAACAGGATTTAATAGCCATTCTGTTGTTTTTTTTTGTCTGGGTTTGCTCTGTACTTTCTCATAATCTTTACAGCAGCAAAGCTGTAGCCTGCACAGAGAGGAAAGAATAAATTACACTATGACAGGTTTATAACACTAATTCTAATAAATATATCTCAGTAGCCTCCTTTTCACTGTCTCCCTAGAAGAGCAAGGAGGGATTTTTCTGCTGGCAGCATTTTCAACAACATCAACTTAATTCATGGAAATGCATGAATTTCAACAGCAGTTTGCCAGGAAAGCCCAGACAAGCTTGCAGACCAGGAGACACAAGGAGGATTCCTGGTAGGGAATTAGCCTTCTATAAGGCACCTAGTGTTTTCTTGCGCTGTTTCACACCGTTGTGTTTGGATATTCAGAAAGTCCAAAACAGAGCCTGAAGACCTTTTCATTTCAGTAGGACCTTTATACATGTTTTCATTTTCATTCTATCTACCGCCACTGGATTTTTATTGAGGGAAAAAAAAAGGTATCACAGACAGACAGAAATTACAGCCTGGAAAGGAGCGATGTCCAGTGCTATCAAAACCAGCTATGCCATGTGCTCTGCATGTGGCAGATGTATTTTTCTCTGAGTCATCCTTTCATGATTGTTAATTGTGCTGTTCTTATTGTTTCAAAAAACATTTCATGCCTTACCTATGTGTATTCATTTTAATATTGGTTCAGCTGTGTCACTGAAACACTTAGAAAACCAAGTGCTTTTTTCAAAAGTTAATTAGGAACTTCTTTATGCAAGTACCATTGGCTTTTCCAGGCAGTCACATCACTTCTGAAAACAGGATTTAGATCACAATCATATGGAAGGAAATTGAGGACATCTTCATTTTAGAGACGTTAACCAGTCCAACAGCTCATCTGTATCACTGACCCTTACCCACATCATTTGTTACCAAAGTCTTTTATCACTGATATTCAAGTGAATACTGCAGAGACCAGAGAGGTCTGTGTGTTCACACCTGTTTAAATCACACAAACCATGAAAGACTGGAATTAAAACCAGAGGTTTAAGGATGATGGTCAAAGGCTAGAAGCACTGAGTGTTAAAGCATCTTTTGCAACACTCACAAGAGTTCCTTCTTGTGTCACACTTGACATAGAACATATCAAATTAAGGCTTTCTTCTGTCAGACTAACTTCATTCTCTATATCACAACCTCAGTACACAAAATAAGTAAGACACAAAAGAGTAATATTTTAAAAAAAGTTAAAGTAAAATTAATCTGGTGATGGAGTTCTTGACACTTTATCTGTCAACTCTCCTTTTGTAGAGTTGCACCAACTTTCAGCAATACTGAGAAAGTCCTTTAAGCTTTTCCCTCATGAAAGATGTGCAGCTGGACTTTTCCTTTGGTCTCCATGAAATGCCTTTACGCAATCCCCTTGCTCTTTTCAGCACAAGCACAGAGTATCTAACCCTACCCCCGCTTTTTGTTGTGAAACTGGAACATGCCCAACATTTTTTCCTCAGTAGACTATTTTTAAATCCATGGCTAAGAAAGCAGCATAATATATTTTAAAACAAATGTTCTTAGTCATCATTTCCATAATATTTCAACCCCTTCACAGAAAATATTATTCAGAACAGCAACAGAACAAAACTCAACAGTTTTCTTATTAGTGAATGTCCACAGCTCTTCGTTTCAAATGTCAGCAATAACAAAAAATTGCTGTAATAAAAACTTGGATAAAGACTGACTCTTGCAATCTACAGCTGGAGACCTGTCTGGAAGGTATGCCTATTTCAGTGGCACATAGTTGGTCAGCTACTGAAATGAATACTTAAATTATGCTGTCTGTGTTAGGAGCATAACAGACTTCGATCTTCAAATAAGTAAAGTTTAATATTTAATAAGAGATAATACAGGTCTAAAACTAAATTGCCTTCCTGAAACAAATTCTCATTCATGCCAACTGGCTTGTTCTCCTAAGGAAGGTTTTTTATCCCAGATGAGGAGAGAGAGGGTCTCCTATACCATCATTCCTTGTTACTTCTTAAAAGCACATCATACATGCACAGAAAGTGAGGTTAAATGCCAGGTATTTCTAACAAACTAGTTTGTTTCTCCTCCTTTTTCCACATAGCACTGATAAATAAAGGTGTGTTTTGCATCAGCGATGAGGGAGATGTCAGGTCTGAAGTGTCAGGTTAAAATTTTAAGGTTTTGCAAATTAAGCTTTTATAAATGCCAAGGCCATGCACCTACCCCATGAGTCTGGGCAGGCAATTTTGGTCATCACTAGGAAATATTCCTTGGTTCCCCGGTCCGGCATTACACTTTGGTACAAAAGCGCACCTGCTTTATAATATAAAAGCAGATGAATCTCTCCACTGCACTTAAGAATCACGTAGGTAATGAGATATTGTACTGACTAAATGTATCTTATTGTGTGCAGCTGGGGAAAAAATAAGAAATACTTCTGCAAATAGATTTCCATTTAGTTGTTACATTTCTTTTTTCCTTTAGTTAAATTATTACTTTAGCGAATTTTTGGTTTTAGGTTCTTTCTACTAAAACAAGTAGGAATAGGCTGCATGTGAAATAAGAAAAGTTATGTTGCTATTTTTCCTACAAATTATTCCTAAACACACACAACTTAGGCAGAAACCACAAATTCATGACCAAACAACACATAATTTTGATTCATGTTGCCACAGACTTTTAGCTATAGAAACCAGTGAGAAATCAGCTATTGACACTAGTGTGAGCAGGTCAGACCATTCAGACAAAAATGTAACAGGATAATGTAACCCTGGAATTAAAATCAGTGGTAATCAAAACACAAAATGACCTAACCTGTATTAAGTGTTTTCTCTCAACTCCATTAACAGGTTAAAGGCAGCTATGAACATACTGTTTTCTAAAATGTGCTTAACAGAGGCAACGTGGACAGAATGATAGAGCATGTCTGATGTTCCGAAGAGACAGTATTTGCTGTCCTGCTAACACTGTGTTTTGCTGAGTGTAAAGAACAGGACTAGAGAATACAGTGCACCTGAAAGTATTTGCAGAAAACAGTATTCATGCCTTTGCGTAGACCTTACACATCCACAGACCAGACCCTGCCTGAGTACCTGTGGAGGGGAGGACATTGATGTCCATGGCCATGGAGCTCCCAAGGATACATAACTATTCCATGGCAGTATTGAAAAGACATTAAATAAGAAAAATTATTCCACCTCCACAGCTATTTTTGCAACTAGATTATCTCAGAAAACCTATTTGCGATCACTGATGAACAGGCTCTGTCACATCATATTCCTGGCTGAGTGGAGTGGTCTCAGACCTAGGGCTCAAAATCCAGTCTCCTGGAGCCCTGGGTATTTAAGGCAAATGTCTCCTGGAGATGTGGTACGAATGTGCCACTGCCCTATTTGGACTTACTTGGGGCAATGTAACCAAAGAAATTGGCTAAACAAAACAATGTTTCTAGTCACAAATGCCTTACTTTGAAAAACAACATAAATCCAACACACTCCACAAGCCGGACAATCCACTCTAGAGCCCTGGGTTTACCCAAACCCCCAAATCCCAACAGTCCTTCTTGCCTCTTGGGATTTTTGTCAGTTAGGGTGAAAGGCTGCTATGGAATCTCCTATTTCTCTTGCTGTTCATATAGTCCAGAGAGCAGAAATCCATCTTGGTTCATAACTGTGGTTGGTTTCCACGTAACTGTACAAGGAGACTCTAAAGTCAGGAATCTTGCTGGCAGAAAAGAACTGCTGCCCTGCTGTGCCAGAAAAATCTCCTCTGACCCTGGCTGTCCATGAAGTATCACATCTGTACTGAGACAGAAATGTGAACCAGAAAAAATTACAACTATCAATGGTTTTCATACAACAGGAATTCCTAACTTCATATGGGTATGTCATACATGGTTATAAACACAGCTAAAAGCACTGAGATTCTCATTTATTAGTAAATAATGAAAGTTACAGTGATTCCTTAGGTTTCTGTTTAATGCTGAAGATGAAAAACTCTTAACAAACCAACAGAAGAAAGAAGACAAACCTAAAAATGTTAACCTGAAATAGAGCCCTGTGTACCAATTTGAGATAGAGAAGCAGTATTTTTCAAAAACACCTACTCTTTGGAAATCTCTTCCAAGATTATGGACTCTTCCAAGTCCATAAAAGAAGCAGCAAGTAGTGCATACTTCTTTTAATACTTTAGAGAAAATTAGTAATGGAAAAATTAATCAAATATCTATATCATACAAATTTCCAAAACTACAACACACAGTCAAGATCTTGTTATGAGTGAAAGATTCCTGTGTATGACCTTACAACTTTAAACTTTTAACATCCACAATTATTTATAATTTCCCAAACTGTAAAACACTTTGTCACCTTGTTGTAAAGATTTTCGAAAGCGACTATCATCTTGCGAGGGGCAGGAACACCTTCCACTAGACCATGTTGCTCAAAGCCCCATCCAATCTAGCCTTGAATACTTGTAGGGATGGGGCATCCACAGCTTCTCTGGGCATCCTGTTCCAGTGCCTCACCACATTCACAGAGAAAATGTCTTCCTTATAGCCAATCTAAAATTCCCATCTTTCAATTTAAAACCACTGCCCCCTGTCCTGTCACTACAGACCCTGATAAAAAGTCTGTCCCCATCTTTCTAAGCCTCCTTTCTAAGGTCTCCCTGGAGCCTTCTCTTCTCCAGCTTGAACAACCGCAGGACTCTCAGCTCTTCCTCACA
Source organism: Sclerurus mexicanus (assembly GCA_013396755.1). NCBI lineage: Eukaryota > Metazoa > Chordata > Aves > Passeriformes > Furnariidae > Sclerurus > Sclerurus mexicanus. The sequence continues at coordinate 513,790 of VWZF01006071.1, forward strand.
AGGGAGGTGTTCTGGCCCCAGAATGAGAGATAAGAAGTGACATCCCAATACTTTGTGCTTAATGCTCAGAAACTGAAAGGAGTTTCATTTCCATCTCACAGGTGTTAAGTTTCATGTAACATGCACACAAAGAGAGATTCCATATGGTACACAGAGGAGAGCAGTCAGTCTCATGAGAGGGTGAAGATATGCCCCAGAGCATCAAAGCACCGTTTTGCTCATGTTCAGCTACATCGGTAACTTCAGCTCAATGACCTTCCTGTCTAGCACATGCTATCTCCTAAATTCATACATCTTGACAAAACTATTTAAAAAGACGCAAGATTCTCAAGGACTATAAATAAACTGTACAGACAGTTTAGTCCATGAAAGTAACTGGATTCATGACAGCTACAAAAGCAGTGACCAGATTTACGATTTTTACCTGGCAAGCTCTCCTTCTCCTTAGTTCAACTAACCACCTTGCTACTTCACCAAACTTTGCAGCCTTTGCCTAGCAGTTTGAACAAGGAAGACATTGAATTCCTCACTTTGCTTTGAATGACTTGAAATCATAGGATCATAGAGTATCTTGAGTTGGAAGGTACACACAATGATTATCAAACTCCTGAACTCCTGAAATTGTCTTCAGTAAAAGTGATGCTGGGTTACCTCTTTTGCTTGAGGATATAAACAGGTATTCATATCCAGATTTTGGCACTCCCCAGGTTGCCCAAGGAGCTTCAGACAGAAGGGCTTGCCACATTCCACCGCCTACAGACATCCAGAACAACCTCCAAAGCATGACAAACTAAATCTGACAGGATTTTTAGTATATAATGTTTCCCACTAGCAAAAAGGGCTATAGAATTAAAGCTCCTGGTCAGTCAATGCCCTTCTGTTTCCATTTACGGTTAAGAATGCAAAAACTTGATGGTAATTTCTTTCCCAAACTCTCCTCAGCCTGTTCCAATTTTGGGACATAATTCAGTTTAGTCAAAAATATTTTAAACAATGTGGTTTATTTATAATTGGAAAAGGCATCTTAGTAATCATCAAAATTACTAGACGTTACTATATTTAAAACACAACGACTGCATTTTCTTCTCTCCCCATACAGAGCAAAAGATTGAGCACAAAGTCTGAGTGCTGCTGTACACAGCTCAACAGAACCCACTCCCTTCATGAACAGCTTCAGTCAGAGCCAGAAAAAAACAACCATTTTAGGTTTTCTAAGCAGCCAAACAAACATGATAGTAGGTCTGGAAAAAAATATGAAATAAATCGTCTATTTTATGTATCATAGTTCACCTACACCTTATGAGTACTGTCACCCTATTCAAAAAAGATGACTGTGGAAGAAGATGTGCAGTGGTAATACAAACTGTAAGATTAAAAAACTCAGTATTGCTAAGGTCACGTAAGAGTTAAAGGAGAAGGGATACTGTAAGCATATGCAGAATGAAAAAGCAGAATTGCAATAAAGCAAAGCAGTCAAGAGACAAACTGAGAACTCTGCAAGACGACGGGCTTTCACTATAAACATAATTTACTTGCATCAGTCAGTATGAAAAGGTAAGGTCAAGAACTATCAAAACTTAAAAGTGGAATTACAGTAAGACGATCCACAACAGTATAAAAAAAGCAAGGCAAGTAGCAAACTCACATGTGACACAAAACTAGAGATGAAGAAAGGGCAGATCACAATTGTCACCTTGTCATTAAAAGTTATTTTTCATTGTCTCCTTAATCTGCCTCTGGTATGACCTATTCTCAAGAAAATATACACCAATATACACCCCAAAAAATATACCCCAAAAAAGCCTGTCCCTATCTCCCCCAAACAAACACTAGAAATGTCTTGAGTGACTCCACCATAGAGGTTTCTATGGACTGCATAATATCTGGAGCACAGTCTGCTAGCACACACAAAACCCTCTACACTGCTCAAAAATATCAAGAACACATTAAAACCATTGTTTTACAGTGTGGTGGTTTGACCCTGGCTGGAGGCCAAGCACACACCAAAGCTGCTTTATCACTCCCCTCCACGAGTGGACAGGAGGGAGAGAATATAATGAAAAGTTCACAAGTTGAGATAGGGACCAGGAGAGATCACTCACCAACTACCATCATGGGCAAAACAGACTCACTTGGGGATATTAACTGAATTTATTACTAAGAAGATCAGAGCAGGATAATAAGAAGTAAAACACAAACAACTTTCCCTTACCCCTCCCTCCTTCCTGGGCTCTACCTCCTCCTCCCCAGTGGTGATGGGAGACGGGGAATGGGGCTTACGGTCAGTTCATCACAGATTGTTCCTGTGGTTCAGAGAGAGGGGTCCCTCCCACGGGAGACAGTTCTCCACAAACTTCTCCAACATGAGCCCATCCCACAGGCAGCAGCTATCCCCAAACTGCTCCAACGTGGGTTCCCCACAGGGTCACAAATCCTGCCAGCAAACCTGCTCCAGCATGGGCTCCTCTCTCCACAGGCCCACAGGTCCCTGCCAGGACCCTGCTCCAACATGGACTTCCCATGGGGTCACAGTCCTCTCTTGGGCATCGACCTGCTCCAGCATGGGTCTCCTCCACAGTGGATCTCTGCACCCCCATGGTCCTCTACAGGCTACAGGGGCACAGCTGCTCCACCATGATCTGCATCACAGGCTGCAGGGGAACCTCAGCTCTGGTGCCTGGCACATGTGCTCCACTGACCTTGGTGTCTGCATAGTTGTTCCTCTCACATATTCTCACTCCTCTCTTCTCTGGCCACATTTACTTCTGCACAATAACTTTTTTTCTTTCTTCAATATGTTATCAACCCTGATGGGCTCAGCCTTGGTCAGCAGCCGGTCCATCCTGGAGCTGGCTGACATTGGCTCTGAGGACACAGGGGAAACTTCTGGCAGCTTCTCAGAGAAACCATGCATGTAAGTCCTCTCACTACCAAAGTCTGGCTGCATTAACCCAATATATACAGATAACAGGAAACTGTTGGATGATTTCCAGGCTAACCTGAAGAAGCTTACAACTGTCTTTGCAGTAAAAACGTCAACTATTAAAATTTTACAGCAGTACTGCAAATGGGTGTTAATTACTCTGCATGAGAATCAAAGAGAGAAAAGTAACCATTTTGGTGACATTGCTTGTTGGTAATCTGGATACCAGATTCCAGTTTATTAAGCATTGGTGCCCATTCTCTGATACAACGCACTGAACTTGTATCTGACCACTGGAACTGGACTTTCACAGCAATTAAGTCCCATACTTCATGCCTACTTTTTTTTCAAGCAAATTACCTTTCCCAGGAAAGCAGAAAGCCTAGTTCCAAGCATAAATAGAGGAAATTAGAATAAATGCTAGCAGATATGTAATCCCTTTTATGTTTCCTGTGATGGGTCCTTGAGGATTTCACAGAGGATGGAAAGGAAAGCTGCTATGTTCTCACTCTCCCCACACAGACAGATTTTAAAAGCTTTTAACCTAAAGTTGGTTTTAAAATTGTATAAAGGAAGTGACACATAGATTTTGAATTCTTTCCATACCACTGCCTGTGTTCCTCCATATGCCACAGATTTGGGAAGGGGCTGTGGTGGCAGGGCTGAAGAAGGAAAATAGTGAATTCAAACGCAACTGAAGGAAGAGTGTGTAAGAAAGTTATCACTCAAAATTTGGAGAGCAAATGAGAACTTGACACTCAAATGATGTTGGATAATGCCTGGAAAATTAATCAATAAATCAGGCATTTTCCTCATGAGGAATTTTTTTAAATAAAAAATGCAGAGTATACCCCACTCATATTTCACGTTCACTTACTTTTTGTCATCTTCAGATGTTACAATACAATTGGACAAATTTGGCTATTAAAAGTATTTCCACAGGAAAGCACATACAAACTTCTTTTAATTTTTCTGATCTTGGCATTGTTATTCAGCATTAAAAGATGTGGTAAGCTACAGAAGGGCCAAGGGCTTGCCTACCAAGGTTGCTATTCTTTAAAAGTCACTGCCCTTCCAATTATTTTATAACATGTTAAATGCAAGAAGGGACAAGGCTGAAACACATATTATGCAAAGAGATGTGTGAGATAACTCACCCGGACAGAACACCTATCCCTATGCCCTTGACATTCAATGTGAGTTGCTGCTAACCATGCAAATCTGTTTTCTTGTATTCTGTCTTTGAAATCTCGCTAAAGTTAAGGTGCTACCTTGATAGACATTAGCAAATATTTTTGTTCCATTTATGAATATCTGTCATAAAAGCACATCACAGCTGAGACTGTTCTCACTAAAATACTTTACAGACAAAAACTTTAACTACTTAAATTACTTCTACCTGGTATGCCTCATTATATAAGTCTCTTTAGCGTAGGTTGTCATTCATGTACAACAATACGCACTCGGAAAATCAATTTAATAAGCATGGAACAGGTGAGGAGCTGGCATTAGAAACCACTGAGACCTGTTGAGCGCTTGGCAACCTACTTTAAACCATACCTGCAATGCTGTTTTTCAACTTTTATCACTTACATTTATCTTTGTTCTGTCTGAATAGATCACATAAAGGGGGGAGCTAGCATTAATGCACAGTCATATAAAGACTAGGCACCTGAGCCCCAATCTAGTCGAAACTCCCCAAATAAGCTCATGGATAAAATCTCAGTGAACCAGACATGCACTCATTCCAGAGGCCCCTGATGTTGAAGAGTCTGTTTGAACTGTCTAAGCAGCTTCAAACACCTACATCTCAAATGACGCCGGTGTGCACACACAGAATATCAATGGCAGTCCAGAGAAAGCCTATAAAGCAGTTGGAGAACAAACTGAAAGAGCAGAACTAGAGCATGATTGATTTGACTTATAAAAGAACAATGATTTATAAAAGAACAACCTGATGCATTATTTTTTAACTAGGCAGACATAAACATTAAAGGAAAGCAGTGACTTCTTTCCTGAAAAATCTGTGATAAAAGACATCAAATGCTAAAAATGAGCAATATAGATAGTCTTTTTTTATAAAGATTATATTTAAACAAGAGGGGCATTTTTTAAGACTTGTATTAGTGTCCACAATTACAGATGCCTGAATGGGTCCGCTGAATTGGGCAGGTGGGATACAGAAAATAACCAACACCTTTTATTTGGTTGTACACATACAAAACCAATCACAAAGAATGTGTCTGAATGTACACACAAATGCTCAGACAGATTATACATGAGATCTATCTAGTAAGAGCTGGACAGGAGACGAACCTTTAGGGAATGAAACTAATTTTGCTGTTTGTACAGAATAAATCAGCCAGAGTAAGACATACATTACACCACAACAACTAGCATGAGCTTTCCAGACCCTCAGAAATTACTTCAAGTCTGTAAAAATGTTTTGTGGCCTTAACAGTTGAGGCAGTGGGTTGAGTAAGGGCAGGCTGGTACCAGTGACCTCCTCAGCACCTCCATGTAAACCATCCTCATCTTAAAGCCTGCAGTCTGCAGGAGCCTGGGCACACAGACACAGCACCCATCACCACAACTGCTTCAAACTCGCTGTTTCATGTAATTGCTTCAGGAAGACAAATATGAGACACCTTTAGATGACAATCAGTCCTCTAGTCCTGCATCTTCCATTTTTCGTTCCACTTAATCTGGCTTTACTGCAATCATCATAGTTCCTTTAAGTTTCTGTAGCCCAAGACCTGGATCTCATGAGCCTTATCTTTCATCTGACCTTGTATAAACAATCTAGAAGATCCCATCGCAAGCAGACTTCCAAAGGTCAAGGGTGGAACTTGACTTTGCCATACAACTACATCAGTTGTAGGATGGCCCTACAACTTTATTTCTTACCTATCACATGACTGTTCAACTTAATACTCCCCTTCTGTGGGTAACTTGATGCAACACAACGACAGTTTCGGCTCTCCACTGGCAGATGTAAAGTCGCAATGCTCACAAGTTTGCTGTATGGGGCTGTCTGTGCGTGCACAAGTCTGCTCTCAGAAACCGATGACCCTTCACCAGGTCCCTCACATGCATTCAGACCTACGTTTTTGTGAGACTTCATTTCCCACAGGCTGCAGCTGCCTCTCCTTGTCCCTGCATGACTCCGTGTCTTTAACAGGATGCCCTCTAGTGCGAGAATTGAATATGGACTTTTCCACTCCTGACACATTACTGAGTATCAAATGCAAAATCTACCTCATGGTAGCTGAGACAAGACACGGTGCAGGGCTGGCTCAAGAACTAAGGAAAGGACTGGAAGGGAACTAGCAAAGATAAGGGGAAAAAGACCCTACAAGCCCACAGCATAGAACAAAAGTCTAATCTCACTGTTCCCATCTGAATAGCAACCACTAGGAAATGGAAGTGACTAAAGTGCAAGTGCATTGGCTTCCAGTTAAGTTTTCTCCATGATAAACATCTCGTGAATCAAAACTAAAATTTCAATTTCAAAGCATCTTTTCTACTAAACTTAAACTGCAACTTGCCAAACTGTAATGTTATCTGTCTCTGTAAGTAAATATGTCATTTATTTTGTTCGCTATAAATTAAGAACAGAATTGAAACCTCAGATGTTTCCCATCTACTGCCATGTAGTGCTGGTGATAACCAGACCAGAGGGACCTGTATTTTAAGAAAAACGATGAGGACCCAAGCCAGTCAATATTCATCTTGCTGAACTACAGCATTCACAGAAAGCAAACACCGTAACCAGATTTGTTTAAACTGGCATGTATTTTTGGTTTATTATTATTTTATGGTGTTCTCACATCTCTCATCAATATTAACTTTTTTCCCAAACTGACAGCATAACTTCCTCCAAAAGCAACGGCTACGTGACTGTGATGTACAGAACTACATTAGCACATGACTAAAAGAATACTGTGCCACCACAGATGCTCGTAATATATTGCATATCAGAAATTTCACGCTTTTCTTTCAGTTACTAAAGTATTTTTTGATTTATTGCTAGGATTATTATAAAGAGTATATAAATAAGAACATGTTAGTAAGTAAATTAATGGCTGACTAAAACATGTAGGTGATGAAATACCCTGGGTGCTTCTGAAAACATTGCCTTGTAAATAGAATTACAGTCTGCATGTTCAAAATACATATCCCCAACAAACTAATGCTATAAACTGGAACAGAAAACATACTTTTCATAAGAACTTATTTTCACCTTAAAGACCAAAGGCAAATAAAAGCTGCCTTCTGTATACAAATAAAAACACATCCTGAGAACTGCAGAGCTGACCCTGCACCAGACATGTCACTACTTACTCCAGCAATGCCGTATGTTTTTGACCCTTACAAGAGGAGAGAATTTCTGAGGGGCTAAGCCCACGATGCCATGGCCACAGACTGCAATGTGATGCTCTGCAAGGGAACGTCAGTCCCCACAGACACCACCAGCCTCCTTGCTTCTAAAACAAAGGCTCCATAAAATTTCATCATTCCCAGCATCCTTTCCCCTTAAATGCTTCTCTATCATGTCAGATTAGAAAAGGAAAAGAAACATGAAGTCAAACAAGAAAGATTTTTGTTGGCAGGCCTCTCGTTATTCATTTACTGTTTATTATTGATTTTTGTGCCTGTGCAGAAGGATCACGTGTGCACTGGAAAGAGGACGATGGCAACGCACAGAAGGCTGTGTATGCCAGGGAGCTCGTGGCCAGAGCTGCTCTCTGTGGGCTCTCTGTGGCTGGTTTTGGGCTTGTTGATTATTTATTTTAAACTAAGAAAGTCTCCAGTGTTCGCCCTGGACTAAACCACAAATTCCAGCATTCAGGGTCCACTGTCAAGATGCAAAGGGGTCATAACACAGAGTGGCAGAACTGAGATCTTTGGTGACTCCCAGGGTGGCAGCTGCCCTCCCTTGGCTGACCCAATGAACCAAGCTGGGTCAGCATTTACAGCTACTGAGCCACCTTACAATGATGAGAGGGTGGCTGGTCTCACTCACACCAAGAGACAGTATGGTCCATAACAGCTCTGAAGCAAATGAAGAGCATGGTGGCACACAAATCTACACACTATTGCCATCCAGCAACCGGAACCCCACCGCATCTAGGGAAGAAAAGATTTTTAAGGAAGATACTGCAGGATATTTATTTCAAGCCTATATTACTAGCTCACCTAAGGAAAGCAGCAAACAATGCTGATTAGTCCTGCACATCACTGACTCTGCACTCCAACTGACAGAGCTGTAGCCTCAAACACAAGGGGGACAGCACTGTATTTTACTAAATATATATCACTACTGTATATTATATATATAACATATAACAATATATTTTGTATATATTATGTAACGTATATTTTATATGTTACTGTATATATTATTCAGAAACCTCAATAAAACCATTCGTCCAATAAGGATATTGTTCCATAATCAGTCATTGCCAGTTTGAATGTGGCTTGCAGAAAACCTGGGAGTTTTAGATCTACCTGACTTTTAGAAGACAGTAGAACAGTACTTGAAGCACTCAAAATTTTCAGCTGAGTGATTTATTAGTTACCTGGTTTGGCTTATATCATGTAAAATTCACCATGCTATCAGGAAGCTTACAGTACTTTGCAAAACTGACAATTAATATTGCAACTTCAAGAGCTTAAAAAAATGTGTCAGAAGATAACCGATTAAAATGCTTTGAACATAAAAGCAGCTGAGAAACTCTGAAAATTACATTTAGACAAGTCAACTTTTTTGAATGCTAAATACCTTTATTTAATGCTGTCTTACCTGTACTGCTATCAGTTCTCAGTTTCTTGATACCTGCCATGTTCCAAATCCAGGAAGGCAGCAAATGCGCAGACTTATTTGAGATTACTGAGGGGTGTATGAGAGTCATTCATGCTACATGCCCTCTTCTATCAGGACTAGTGTCAAAAAACTCTCAGGGCAACACAGTCATTTCCTCAGAGTAAGTAGGAGCTTTGCCAACTGTATCAAGGAGGCCAGGACTGCAACACAGACATTCTCAAAATAATCATGGAAAGTTAAATTCCATTTCTACCTCACAGACACCAATCTATCAGCTAAGGCTTTAAAATAAGGCAGCATCAGCCCTGTACAAGTAACACCCACAAGACCTGGAATGTCCAAAAATTCTCCTCTGTTTTGGTGAGCACAAAAGGCACAGAAATAAAATTGCATCTGCAAAAAGTCAAACTAAGTTATAACTTAAAAGCTGTACAAAAACAGTTGATATATAACAAAATAAATCCAACAAAACAATAAGACTATTTCAACAAAATATATAAGGAGACAGCAAGGTAAGAAATAGGATAAAGTAGTCCTCAAAACAAAGTGAATACTTAGTTAATTTTGAATGGGAACAAAACCACTGAATGTGGAGGAAAAAAATTATAAAAGGTCAAAGAAAGAGATACTGTGACAGGAGAAACAGACATAATTCAAAGGGCTTAACATGTTCAAGATATGGTTGAGTACAAGATTAAGAGAATATACAGAAATCATCTCGCTGAAAGAAATGACATGTGAAAAAGCAAGCCCAGTATCGAGACAGTTTTAATAAACTGATGGAACTCCCCAAATTATGCCAGAACACTTCATATTTCTATATTTAGTATGCAGACCCAAGCTGCTACTACATTATGAAGAGGCAGTAGTATGTGGAACTTCAGAATTTTAAAGATAACAAGAAATTAAGAAAGGAGGTAGCTGAAAAATAGGATAAAACACAAAATAAATAAAACATGCCAGACCAACCAGATGTGCCATTTTATTAAAAATATTCAGTTGTCTTACCAAGAAAAATGAGTAGCTCTAAACTGTCTGGATTTCAGTAAAATATTAAGAGTGCTGTAGAAACATAGATGCAACAGGAGATGTTGGGAAGGGAGAGAGGAAGTGGCAGAGATAGAGAAACCTGCAGCTTGCCTGGGAGTGCTGGACTGTGAGGAGAGCTCCTGGAGCTGCCAGCTGAACCTCACTGAGTATTTCTATCATCAAAGCCAGGAGGCACAGAAGGTGCCCGGTATGAGCTGCCAGAGATGACATATCAAAGTTAATGGGGCAAAAGGCAAGGGACCAGCAAGAAAAAATATTTCCAGTGGAAAGTGAGAAGGACTAATTACACTGTATGAGGTAATTAATGAAGCCTTACCTTGGCGTATGATGTACAATGCTGGTTACCCAATTATGAAAAGGACGGAAAACTGAATGAGTAGATTATTACCAGCATAATGAAGGACATTCAGCCATTTTAGGAGAGCAGGCTAAGACAGCCCAATAGACCCAATTTCATTAGGGAAGGACAAGAAGGACAAGTCCCACATGACTGCACTGAGAACCAGTCCTTGTGGCGGCAGTGCTGGTTATGAAGGTAAAAAGGGAGCTGTCATGAGCACAAATGTGTGCAAACCAGCCACAAATACATCTAGGGTGGAATGAGAGCAAGGTTTCTATCCACCAGAGTTATTCCATTCTGGAAACAGTCTTTTAGTGCAGCAGTTTACGGGAAGACAATGTAAAATAAGACTGAGGACTGGAGTTGGGGACCCAGAGAGGTCTGTACAACTCTCTAGTGTGACAGAGCACAGCCCCTACCTGCTCCTCACAGGAGGACATCAAGAGTGAAAACTCCAGGTTTCACAAAGCCACTGACAAAACGCTCTCATAAACTGTAACAAAGGCCAAACCCTCCTGGCCAGGTCTGGGGAAATCCTACAGTCCAGGCACCTTCAGAAATCCCACAGTTAATGAGAGCTCCTCGGGACTCATACTCCCCACAAGACTAGGTGGCTTTTGGGGCAGCTGCTAACACTGCTGTGATCAGCACTTTTAAATCACAGACTCTTGACAAGGATTTCTGGGAATATGTAAGACAATATTCACTGCTAAGGAGACTCTGCTGTGCTTGTACCAATCCTCCTTTGTCCTGACCCAATGAGCTGGACAGATGGACACAGGGACCAGAAGGCACTTTTATAACAAAGCAGCACAATGCAGGAGCCTACTCTGAGCAGGCAGATAAATCCACAAAGTCAAATGCTATTGAGAAGACCCTTCAGCAGTAGTTGTGCAGCGCTGCAGTGATGCACAACTACAGACCTCCTCAGCTCCTTCTTTCCAAAGGGAGGGCTCATCAATTCAGCTGCAGCATACTGCTGCTGCACAAAGTCAGCTTCTGCTCAAGAAGTGCCCTGAGTTCTATCCACAGACTCTCTGTCCCCTTGTCCCCTGCACAGGGTATGGTAGGCCAGCTGTTAGCCTTTTCCTGATGGGATCTAGTTTAACCTTCTCTCTGGAAACTGATGAAATGACTAGCCTGGAACTCTAAGCCGAGATTTGTGTAAAACATACAGCTGGGTACACCGCTATCAAGTTCACTTCAGAATTAAAAATAGCAAGAGAAATTTCACATGGAAGATTAAGTGCATTAGTGGATCATATAACCTTGCTTCAGACCAAGCCAGGCTGTAAACAATTTTCAGTCCTCAGAGTAAAACATACATGATGTGTCATGAAAACATTGAGTTATGTGAAGTTCAACATCTCTGACGCTTTCAGATTACAGGTGTATTTTCTTGACAAGTAAATGGCAGCATTACAAAATACGATGATGATGATAACATTTCTTGTGCTTTAAATCTGATCTCTGAGTGTCTTGCCACTGAGTACAAGACCCTGCATATCAGCCTAACAGGCTTGACATTTAATAAGATAAATTTATTTCTAGAAAGTGAGCTGGAAATTAAATCTCATGGCTGCAGTTGGCACACTGTACAGAAGAGCAATCTTAACGATGACTGCATTTCATTTTTGCCCTATAACTTTCATCCTTCTAATCGGTATATTTAAGTGCACTTAATCACTTAAGCATTGAGTCTACCACAGTGACAAATCTCCAGTTTAGACTTTACGATAATAAATCTTTGTCTTCTCTCAGCAGCTGGCGAGGTTTGAGTGGACTTTGAATTTAGGTCTTTTCCTCAGGCTTAACAGTAACAACTTGTTTGTTCTGTCTGCTGAAAGCGTGACATTAACTCTTGTCTTTAAATGCGTTATCGTTGCTTATGCTTAGTGTTCTCAGTGTTAAAATGGGCTGCCCTCTGCAGTGCCTGACTAAGGCACACAAAAAATCCAAACAGCCTGTGTTGTGATTTTACAAAGCAACTTTCACTCATTTGTATTTACACAGCATCACTGGTCCACATGACACTTCACAGACATGGGGACAAGCTGGAGTTTAATCTTTTAATAGATGCCTTCAGTGCCAAAAAGAGCTAAATTAAAAGCAGGTGGCAGGGGCCTTCAGACACCCAACAGCGGAGTAACATCCCCACAAGCACCTCACAGTCTGTCCACAGGACCAGGACAGGTGCTATCCTCAATTCTTTGACAAATGCCCTAAGGGTGTTCCTGAAGTAGCTCTGCTAAAAATGGCAAAACTTAGAGGTGACCATCAAATCACAAGAGGTAAAAACTGCTTTTGGACTGAAGCAACTGAAGTATTGCTCCAGGCTTCCTGCACTACTTTAGTAAACTCTTTAAGCCCCAGTCATTGAGAATTCATGCATATTAAATACCTGTGCAGTAGAGCCCTGGACCTATGCTTGTGAAACAAACCAAGCCACTGAGGGTTTGCAGGTTTGGGGTCTCATTTCCCTATGCCTTAGTTCTCCCTGTACAGTTCAACAGAACTCTCAGTTGTCTTCAACATACCAAGAGGTATCTGGAGCAGGGCCTTATTTTGCTGACTATAAAACACCTTCTTAAACAACTAGCCTTGTTATGTAAAAAGCTGAATCCTGACTTCTTGTGACTGCTGCACAGAAGACTGCTCCTTCATCAACTTCTGACAGCAATGTTCATTCCTGCAGATTTTAGTCCAGAAGAAACTGCCTGGCCAACCTAAGTCACCACTTAAGTGGTTTTATTTGCTTTATTACTTGCCAACAAGACAAATAACTCTCCCTCAAGCACAGAGCTTGCCAGCTGACTGAGCGACGCACAGAAACCTTGGACTCTGCGGGGATTGCTCTCTGGCATGTGCACAGGAGTCCTGGCACATCTGGGGACTATTAAAGCCTCTCTGCTTGCACAACACACCTGCACACCATCAGCAGGCATTTCCAGCTGGCTGTGGGGTTTTCTAAACCTCAGCATGATAGTCTTTTAAGTAGTCATCTCTCCTGTTTATCATGGGCCATTAGACTTCACTCTCAGTTCCCCCCCACTGTCGAGTCTGGCAATCCTCATCACACTGATGGTCTCAACACCACAAGAGCCAAAGCTGAAGAGCCACAGTACCCCTTCGCCACCGCAGTTGGGTCCAAAACCACATCTTCAAAAATCTCTTTTAAAAAATACTTAGCATGTGCATTCCTCTGGGTTCAGTGTGCCACCACGCCTTTTCTAACATTAGTCTCCCCTATACTAAAGGCTACTTTAGTACCTGCTATTTTCTTCCCACTGTATAGTTTACAGAAAAAGCAACTGTCTCTCTATTAAAGTGAGGGCATTGCATGCAGCATGTTCTACAGCCAGGCTGCCTCTTCACACCATAGATGGTTTGGGCTCCAATTCTGCCTAGTGTAACATGCACTTCAGCTCCAAACATTTAGGAAGCTCACTATATGTTTGTCAACTAGATTAAAGCTCTTACACCTCCTTAGCTACTGTCAAGTAGCTTCTGTGGCTTCCCTGTGATTAGATTAACAGTTTGAGCTTCCTTAGGCTAGCAGTGTGTTTTTGCTAGACTCTCCACAGCTCGTCTAAGAGAATCCATTCTAAAACACAGGCACGTCATTCCCTCCAAAATTCATTCTATCCAACATCATCTTCCTAATTCCTGCCTGGTGCTGCTCTCAGGCATGTATCATGTCCTTCATTTTTTCACTTAACCTGGAGCCTTGGCAGAGAATTATGCATTTTTCTGTCTCTTTTACATCCTTCAGGCACTGATACCACTTAGCACTTCTTTTGTCTTTCAAAAATGCAAATTTATGATTTTGATTTTTGCTTTCCATTTGCTTTGTTTACAAAATAACCACAAATACACAAAATCTATTTTAAGTTTTTCCTTTCATTTAGAATGGTGGCATTTTTGCAGCCACACAGACAATTAGGACCTTTGATCCCTGTGAACAGCAGGGGGGGGTGGCGCTTATGTTTTTTCAGGCTAAATTTTTTCAGGCACTCAGCGCTTTGGGAAAATCCCACTATATATATGCAGTTTTAGGAGCATTTCCATAGATTTTCATCAGCACAGAGGACATTAGACTTCAGTTAGAAGCTGGCAGCAGAGCTCCATGCTTGCATATTTGTCAGTGTTACAGTAGGCTCACTCAAGATGTTATCAAATATTATTCTGAAGGCAGTGGCTTACACATTTCCCTTGAAATAACAGCTGCAAATCTTCTAGAGCTTTTTCAGTAAGAAAGTCAATTTCTTAAAGAATCGTTTTCTGAAAACTTTGCCTTTCCTACAAACATCACTCCGTTTTTGGCATTTGATGATGACTGAAAAATTAAGCTCAATCAAAATGTCAGAATTCATAGAAAACAAGTACCATTGTACAGCTGCATCCATCAGGAATTGATGGGGCTTTTCCCCCAAGAACACCCAGTTTAATCCATAAAGACTTTTGTCAAAAATAACACACTACTTTCATGCACATTGTAATCTTTTGCATTAAAAATTGAAGGGAGAGTTTTCAAGTGTACCGTGATGAATATACATGTGCTTAAAACAGATAAAATGTGTTTTAACAACCTCTTGAATATTAGCCTATAGCTACTTAGCAACTAATTTTTTTTCCATAAACCAAAAAGGCAGACCAAAGAAACCTCAAACATCCAAACCCTGTCTGGAGGCTCAGCAGCCACTACAAATGCTTCACGAGGCTGTAACTGATACAACTGAAGAGAGAGGTTAACAGTAAAGAAAACACTGCTTACTTTAATTCCACTAAGAGAGCAGAAAATAGGATCAGTATTAAGGAAATACTTCATTTATATTCTAAGAAATGCAAAAATTAATGCAAGTGATTTTGAGTCTGTGAGCAAACTATCTACAAACTATCTGATTCTGTGAAATCCATGGGCAGAATTAATGTTGACCTTGACAGAAGCAATCATGCATTTGAAATTTTACTTTCAACAGCCAAGTTCTTAAAAAACCCCTCAAATTTACACTTCACTTGCAGGGAGCTAAGAGTTCTTCCACCTCCTTTGGTGTCATCAGAGATTTGCTCCAGGTTTTCTGAGCACCACGCTCAATTCCTGTAGCTCACACAGCAGATGCTTACAGGGAAACCCATCATGATGGCAGATGGCTTTGAAGAAAGGCCAAGCAAGTCTGCAAACTTAAAACTAACTGTCCTTCAGCTCTTTGTCAGGTTAATGTTTTCCAACCCTCATGATTAACTTCCCAAGCTTAAATTTATGAAGGGGAACAATACCTCCTGACTGGCTGTCAAGATGCTATCACAGCAAACACACTGTGACACGTGGGATGGCTTCAGGGACCAAGCACCCTGCGCAGGCACCGGCAGCCCCAGCACCCATAGCTATGCCCCCTGGACCAGGGAGACCAACCCCCCAGGCATCCAGTCCCCAAAAAGTCCTTCTGCCCTAAGGGTGGCTTATCACCGCAGCTCTGCACACATGCAGCTGCAGATTGCCAAATATCACCAGCCGGAAAAAAGTAGCCATTAGTTAAATTTTAATAATAGACAAAATGTTTTCTGCTGCTACTTGGAGACCATGGGAATGAAAAGGTACATTTTTTCTCACATTGCAACTTACTGGGGCACGCTGCACCACTGCCCAGAATTTATCTGCAGGGTCAGGAAGGTCAGAAAGAGAAGACCAGAAAGATGAGATGAGCTTCCCTGAAGCAGCCACCACACTAAGACTGCACAGCCCAAAGGTGAGAGGCAGGCTCTGTGTCTTTGTCTTCTGCAGTATTTCTGTAGGAATCACACCCAGTTTACTTGCATGGTTTAATACAAGACAGTTTCATAAACTGGGGGTTCCGGGAGATGGGAGTTGTCCAAGTGCTTTGTTTACTGATGTCAATGCAATGCACACACACACACCAGTGAACACATCTGAGGTGGGACAGATCACCATAGCATCAGGCTGTCTAGAAAAACCTCTCAGTTTTGTGTCTTCAGAGAGACACTTGGATGAAAAGAAGTGTTGTTATCCTCATTTTACAGGACTTTGAACATGTCTGCTCCGCCCATGCATGCACAGGGGTAAGTGGGGACCTGGCTATGGCCAGCACTGCCAGCCCTGCTCCACCCCTGCCTCTTCCCTCTCCAGATGGCAGCACCATGCACAGTGTTTCAGGTGCTGCGCTTTATAAGAAGCCTATTACATGGTCACATGAATTAAAATTCTAGGTAATTACTTGAGTAGGAATTATTTTCAGTCAGTCATAATAATAAAAAAAATCATAATGGAGAAAGACAGCCGTTCCTCAGACAGCAGCTTTGTCATAGCCACCAGCTCCTTACCAAGGTGATGTGGTCTTCCTCCTCCTGCCACGGTTATCCCAGGCCTGCTGACCTCGGGGGCCTGGCACGACGTTACTTGCTTTCTTCCATTCTGCAGGTTTCTAACCCTCCCATCTCTACAGGTTCAGCTGGTAATACCACTGGGTCTTGCTTCAGCACAGCTGAAGTGCGATGTCCCTCCACAGACACTGAAAGAGCCAGACTCAACCCAGAGGTCATACCTGTACACTTATTTTTCACGTTTTTAGGAAATTGGTTCTTCTGATTTCTATATCCTCAGCAACCCAGAGATTTCTTCCCGTTTGCCTTGTCACAAGCCAGTTGCACTTAATGCTCTGGTCATTAAATCCACTTTTCTGTTGCACTTTGAAAGGATAAATAAAATAATCAGAAACTGTTTAACTTCTGGGACACTTTCCTTCTTAGGATATGACTGGAAACCCAAACTGTTATGTTAGGAAAAACAAGCCCAGTTGCACATTTTTAGAAGAGGTGTGTCTTAGTTCAGATTAGTGTGGCATTCAGAAATGATGCAAGTGCCAACACGAGAGGAAAATACAGCATGTTACATAAAATAATCGTGTTTAATTATTTTGGAATAAGATGAAAACTTCCCCTTCCTCAAGTGCTTATTCTGTACTTAATATTTTAGTCTGGCATATTAACTGTTCTCTCTTGCTTCCTGGCTAACGCTTTGGTACAGTTATAGGAGTTCAAACTCTCCTTTTCATAAAGGTTTTTATGACTTGATTTGGTCATCAAGCTTAAAAAAAAAAACAAACCAGAAAAAAACCCCTACATATGAAACACCACAATCAAATTTAACAATAATATTTTTATATGACAGACCGGATTTCCCTTTGGTTATATCACAGTAACGTATTCCACTGAGGACACCGAAATTATGCTTCACCAAACCATGGGGAAACCCACTGAAACAGAGAGAATGATCAACTTGCACTACCACAGCTACAAAATGCTCAGGGTGTGCACACCTGTACAACATCAACAGAGGGTACAAAAGACCTGACACTTCATTTTAGTAAAACTTTCTGATTCCAGTGACCACTGGGCTACTTGGTGAAACCATCTGCAATGAGTCTGACTGCCGACAGTGCACCGCCTGCTGCCCTGCCCTTGCCAAAAACCGACTTAAGGCTGCATGAATACTAGTTACTCCTATTTCACCATCAGATTTGAAGACTTTCAGACATGGGAAGCACAGAGATTCCTTTAGCAGCTGATTCACAGTTTGCTAAAAATTAATGGCTGATTATGACGAAATTGAGTTTGTCCTCTGCTTCCAGTCATCAATTCTTATAATTCTTTTCACAATGAAATGGCCATTTCTTCCCCCCATGACAATACCTCCTTACTGTAATCTAGTCACCTCTGAAGCAAAATCCTTTTCTGCTGCTTCTCCTAGCCTTTGAATTATTTTTCCACTATCTTCTCCAGCCTTTCCACTTCCTTTTAAAAATACTGACATTAGGCATGGAAAAACAAAATCACACAGCAGTGGAAAGCAAGTAGGTCCCTTTGGCAGGTGCTCTCTCATAGATGCCACACTAGTCCTTCATAACACATCAGCCCACTGTGGGCTCAGCTTAAGGTGTTTGTTGTAAATATCTAAAACCTTTCTAAATCACTATTTTGTGATATGCAAATTGTACTAGTGGAACTGCATTTGTCTTACCGGCTGCCTAAGCCTTCCTCTGGTGGTACTGAAAACCAGTTTGTTTGACCTCAGCTCACCACCAGATCCAGCTTGTTCTGGGAAAATGCCCGGTCATTCTTTTAATCACCTTATTATTTCTTTATGTGACACTGAAGTTTCAGTAGCAACAGTTACACATTTATTTTCACATAACTGAGATATATTTGATATCACATCGCCAGTTGCTGTGATACTTTATGAGCAACCTTGAGCTAATGACAGTGGTATCCTATTGTAATCAGCTGGGGAGGGGGGAATTCACAACAAATCAAATCGGTTTTAATCCATTCATAAAACCTTTGGAAAACTAAACAAAACAAAAAACCCATCATGCTATGCTATGCCACTGTTGTTTTTAATAAACCCCATTTAGGAACAGATGATGCATAAAGGCCATACTGCGCCTATTGTTCTCCTCTGGTAACTCATTTTCATCAGGTACTTTGGGGCTTACTGGTAATTTCTTCAGTCTTTTTAACCTTCTCAAAGATTTAAGACAGTCATTTTACTTGCATTTTGAGACATTTCAGTAAACCCCACGATGACTCAGCTCAAGACAACTGGAGTAACATTTCAAATGAGAAAATGCATCAAGAATTAGTTCGTTCAAACTCAAGAAGAAATCAGAGGGGGTTGATTAGGTCTCAGGTGGATGCCTGTGATTTTTTCCAGTAGCAAAACTGATAATATACCGCATTCTGACACTTCTGCCTGACAACCATGGCCTGCAACGCTTACCTGGGACAAATACATTGCATAAATTATTAAGAATCAAGTAACAAGAATTATATCCTGTTCTAAACAGTGCTGGGCAATGTCAAAAGAAACAGGATGTTGTTCAAACACATGCTGTGAAAAACTGACCAAAACTGTATTCAGCGGTTGTGTATAATTGCATTTATGCTGAAAGTGAAAACTGCAGTATGCTGTGTCCTTTTTTTATATATATATTCTTCTTTGATGCCGGATTTGCCAAAGGCTTATCAAACGGGAAAAGGCCAGAGGGGCGGGTGAGAAACACTCAGGTAACACTCGACAACCCAGCAGCGGGGATGCCACATGGCTTACATACATCGCACTTGCTCCCAAAACAAACAGCCTTCACCGGCATGGGGGGCAGAAATCACACGACAGAGCACACAGGTAGGAAAAACGAGTCGTTCCAAGGTAAGGACATGAGACACCGCTGCCCAACGCAGACGGGCTGACAGCACCAAGTGCTGCCGGCTCAGAGCGCTATGCCCGCGCTGCCTGGGCGAGTGTGAGCTGCCGAAGCCCACCGCAACAGGGACCATCTCCCAGCGAACTCGCACTCTCGCTGTGTGTTGCCATTCCGCAGCAGCAGCCGAGATCTGACTCCTATCGGAAGCACCAGAAGTTCAGGCGCCGTGTCGGGGACGGGCTCCGGAGCTCAGGGCACACGGGGGGCTCCGGGCGGCGCCTACCTGTGCTTAAATTGTCACTGATCCGCCTACCTGTGCTTAAATTGTCACTGATCGCCTACCTGTGCTTAAATTGTCACTGATCCGCAGCGGCACCCGCAAGATGTACACGAGGAACAGCATGACGAAGAACCACAGCGTCCAGAGGTAAGTCCAGGACCAGACGATGCAAGACTTGAGCTGTTCCAAAAAGCCCGTCCCAGCTTCAGCCATGTTTTTTTGGAGAGAAA
>VWZF01006071.1:539087-579957 GCA_013396755.1 Sclerurus mexicanus
TTTTTGTTTTTTTTAAAGGGGATGCATTTGTGAGAGATGGAGATGGAGAAGACAAGGCATTTTTTCACTGATTGGTATCCTGACCTTTTTTTATTTTTCTTAAGGAAAAGATGTTGAGCATGGTCTTCAGTTTGCTGAGCATTAATACTACATTTAATGAACAAACACTTTAATGAGAAAAAAAGGTCTTCTCTCCTCTGAAATATGCAATTAGAAGAGTATAGTTTCTTTTTCCTCTATCATTTGCAACATGGCATCTTTACCAGCTATGTAGAAGCACAGAAATCCACTGACAGTTACATTTTATTTAATCTCCAGAAATTCGGAGGAAGGAGATCAAGCAGTCAAAGTGCTGGATCATGTACAGATAATTATTGCTGCTTGAGGTTGGCAGCTCTTACAGAGAATGAGAGCAGCTCTGCCTGCAGGCAGGGAGGGATGGAGCAAGCAGTTCACCCTCTGCCATAGAAGCAGGTAGCATCCAAATGGCACTCAATTTCCTTATATCCCAATTAGATTTGGCTCCCAAGCCAAATCTTGTTAAACCTTTGCAAAATCAACTACCAACTACCTTTTACTTTCTCTTATGCAATTCTTTCCTCCTTGGCCTGCTTGTCTTGCCTTTCCACATCCATCCAGTACATCTTTGCTGAGAAATCTTCCCTTTGCAGACCATGGAGCCTTCATCTTCTTTCCCTCTCCACAGATGGAGGTCTCTGTGAGATCTTGTCTTTATATCTGAGCTACAGAACAATTGTCTGTCTTAAATGTTGGCTTCATCATATCCCACTTCTTTCCCATCTTTGCTCTTTAGTGTGTCTTGCTTGATCTGTTCTTGCTGGGTCACAGCATTCTCTCTTCTGCACCCAGCAGTAGTTCTTCACATGGACATTCCTTTCTCACAACATCCTTTGATTCAGTCCATCCTGCCTCCCCTTATAGTAGTGATGCAATCACTGTACCACATTATATTTACCTTGCTATATTTAGTTTATAATATTGTGAAAGAAGGAGGCAAATATTTTGGTGATGTGTAATGAGAAAATACACTGTTGATAACTGTGATGGTAGTCCATTAAGGAGAGAGTTCTGGATAGGAAAAGCCGTAATAGCCATTTCTCAAGTCAGTGTCCTGTCTGCAAAGGTGACATTTCAGAGCAAGCCTGGCCTAAGACTTAAGCTAATTCATGCTCTAAATACTCAAGAGGCAGCAGAATAACTCTGTGGGCAGTGTTTCTCACTTCCAAGGTGGCAGGGGAATGCAGCCCTTGTCTATAAAACTCTTCCGTTCAGATAGTGGGAACTGACATAGCCAGTAGCCTGTCTCAAGCCCTGCATGGGCAGGTGATGGGCCCAGGAAAGAGAGAGAAGGAAGTTTGCCACTAGTACAAACACCAGGGTTGCCCAACAACTTAAAGATCAGTGTTAATTGTTAGTGCCAGTGTCATATCTTGCATTGAAGTGGGATGCTCACATTACCTGAAATCATTTCAAGAAGAAATTTCACAGAATGGTTTGGGTTGGAAGGGACCTTAAAAATAATCTAGTTCCAACCCTCCTGCCATGGGCAGGGACACTTTTCACTAGACAGGTTGCTCAAAGCCCAGCCTTGAACACTGCCAGGGATGGGAGCTTTTCTGGGCAACCTGTTCCTGTGCCTTACCATCCTCACAGTAAAGAACTTCTTCCTAATATCTAATCTAATCTAATCTAATCTAATCTAATCTAATCTAATCTATTTCATTGATTTTGCACTAGGCCTTTTCCCCCATCTTAATCTGAACAGTTTGTATCTCTTTTCTTCTACATTATTCAAATAGATTGTGTGCTCTTTGGCCAAACTCAGGCCTAGGTGAATTCTCCATTATATCTATACTTTTATGGAACAATCTTGTAGTTCAGCCTCCTTCCAATTGTGAAGAACACAGACAGGTAAGGCAATGGAATCACCTGGTATGAGTTCTTCTTCCTTCGCATGCCTGCTAGTGTTGGCAAGCACGAAGTACAATTACCTTCTCTGTCAGAAATTACTGCCTTATATCCCACTTATTATTTCTTACTATGCAGCTCTGAATTTACTGCACAGCACAGTGTGATTGGACAGCCTTAGCTGAGACTGTTACAGACATAGGGGTGAGGTGGGTGCCTGCGGTCCAGGAAACATTTGCATTTCTCACAAACTCCAACTGCTTGTTGAGAACAAGGTGTGTTTGTACTCAAGGGCCAGTGAATACCTGCAGTCCCATTATTCAGTACATATCCTTGGCCCCACTTACTACCTATTACTGAAATGTGTTATAGATACAGTGTTATTCATTCCTTGATGGTTTCTTTTATGACACTTGCCACTACAGTACCAAGTACTTCACAGACTGCCTATGGACTTTTTCCATAATTCCTTTGCAAACAGAAAGCTGTGATGGAGAGGGAATAACACTAAATATAGTCTCTAATATGGGATGTTAGGCATCACTGCATATTCATGACATCATATTTGTTGAACTCCAGCCTGACATCAGTTTGAAACAGCAAGTGCTTCTGCATATTTGGGCTTCTCTGGGCTTGCATGCCCCAAGGTGAGAAACAAGCAGATGCATAGCAAAGGAGGATTCTAAGAAGCGTTAGAGACAAAATTCTAAATTCCAACAGC
Organism: Sclerurus mexicanus; assembly: GCA_013396755.1. Lineage (NCBI taxonomy): Eukaryota > Metazoa > Chordata > Aves > Passeriformes > Furnariidae > Sclerurus > Sclerurus mexicanus. The sequence goes on from VWZF01006071.1 coordinate 541,738, forward strand.
TGCTGCTGTGTGGGGAAAAGGGTGGTGGCTCTGCAGCTATAGGGTGCACAGTGGTGCAGTAGTTGGGAGAGGGCACCAAGGTCAGGGCAGCAGGTTCAGTGCTAACACTAAAATGCTCTGCAATGGCTCTGAATGTATAAGTGAAGCATAGCAGTACCTACACCGAGTTTTATACAGATACAGACTTGTGAGAGGTCACTGTCTTTACAAACTCTTTCTCTCAGACTCATTCTCCTTGCCCAAAGGTGATCATGCACAGGCAGCTTGTGCTGCCCTCCCACAGCATCCCACAATTGTTGCAACAGAGGTGAGTTGCCCAGCATCGGGTGCTCTGCGACAAATACAGGTAGTAGTTATTGGAGTGGCTTTCAATTCCTTCCCTTCTCAGTATATCCTGCCCTTCTCACACGTCATCCCTCAGAAACAGGACTCATTTTCGTTCCTGCTTCCACTATTCAGCCATTTTCAGAAAGGAAGAGAATACTTTCCTTCTTCTCCCATTGCTTTTGCTAGGGATATTTGTATATTTTTCTTGTCCTCCCACCTCCTAAAAAATGATCTGTTGGCCTTTTCCATCCTGAGATATAGACTGTTCCCAAAGCCTTTATCTTTTATTGCACTTTTATCTCCTGTGCTCGAGATTTAAAATCCTTAGGAACCCCTCTCCTACAGGCTATCCGAAGTCTGTTCTGGCATTAAAATTAATTATAATGGCATACCTTCCTCTCTGTTGCTCCAACAGAAATTCTTCTGTCCCACCCCAGTTCCTGACACATCCAATGAATCCTCATTTGTATTTGACTCCAATACTGGCTCACTTCACTTTCAGTTTAGACACAATCAGTGCAGGTAAAAAAGCCAGCTTGTTTTCATGCTGCTGACTGAATCAATTGCTTTGCACAGCAGCAGGGAAGAAGAACAAGACGAAAACCTGGTGGGTAAGAAGGGAGCTTCACCTGTACTCTGGGTGAAGCTCTTGTTCTTTTCCTGTCAGCATTGTGTAACCTTGCTGGCAGGCATAAATACCTGTATTGAAGGGGTTTTTTTTCTGACAATTTCATCAAAAAACTATGAGAAATTCAGAGAAAAGGATGCAGTAATGGTTTACTCTCCCATGTTTTCACCTTCTGTGGTGTTCTCCACCACCAAAGGTTGCCACGATTGTAGCAAATGCATCATCTGAATTGAAAAGCTACTGTTACAGATAACCTTGGAACCTCTTTCACTGGTTATGTTGCTTTGTTGGTAACTTTGATGAGTCCTAGAACAATAATTCTTGATTATGGGATTGCCCAGGTTGCATCTGCCCTGTTTCTCAGCCTTGGCATCATCCGTGTTTTGACACCAAACAGTGGGTTACCACCCTCTGTCAGCAGTTACAATCTGGGCAGCAATTTTACTGCATCTGAAAGGATCTTATCAGGAGGGTGAAGTATCAGGTAGCTAGATTTATCCTTTGGGAAATTATGCACTGGCACTCTCCCCCTTCTTAATTTACATTCAGATAGAGTAACTGGCTATATCAACTGCTCACAATACTGCAAGGCACACAGTTTCCAGCTGAAAGAGCTGAGGAGAGGTAGTTCTTAAATGAAAGATGATGGCTCACTAAGTTTAGTAATGAACTGGGACAAGACACATACTCATTACTGACTTTAACAGACTCTTTTGCACCCAGAGAATGAGTTATGCAGAAACCTTTGCCTTGCAGCAAAGCCTTGAAACAGGAGCAGCACTTCAATTCTTCATGAGCATATGGCATTTACTTTCTTAGCAACATCTCTCAGGTCTAGCCTTCTGCAATTGAGCTGGCTCCTGGCACCTGTGACAGCTAAAGGACTCTTCATACTCAGTACATGCCTACAGGCACTTTGAGCAGGGTCTTGAATGACACACTTTTCTGATACTCTTAACAGTAATTCTGGCTAGCTTGGTGGGAGGTACTGCCTGTCCCTACACACAAAGCTGTTGAGAATATGGAAAATGCTTGCATGTTACACCAGCTAGCAGTCAGTTTTCACCAGTGCATGTCAGGACAGGTGAAATGTGCTTCACTGCTTGTCAACTCTGACTGTTCATTGATTCCTTTCCTTTTCCACAGAAAAAGAAGGTAGGAAAAAAGCTTATTATGTGTTTCCTAACACAAGACAGGATGGTGCATTTTGCCCCCTCAGTTTTAACTGACATCAGTGCCTACATGGTACTGCCAAACAAACTGCCTATTGTTGGCATAAATATCCCAGGTAACAAGGATACAGCTCACCACCCTGGACAAGTTCACAGCGGCGCTTGTCCCTTCATACCAGGATGCTCTTAGCTCAGAATCCATTTGCTGGCTGGTCCACACCATTAGGATACAGTCTATTTTGTACACTCTCAGTGCCTGCTTTGTCAGTAGAGAAGGATAGCATCATACCACATACGCATGTACCTAGCAGTGGCTGCGTGATTCTTTTGACCTCCTTAATTTAGCATTGACTTTAACATTGGAACAGAAATTTTCTAATTGCTGATGAAGACAATGCTAGAGAATATTACAGCAATCACGGTCAGATTCTAGCAAAAGAAAATCCAGCTACTAGGTTAATACCATGATAGTCTGCAATATCACCAGGGCTGAAATGAACAACATACAGAGAAAAACAAGCTTCTCAAAATTAACAGAAATGAAAAAGTAGGATGTAAAGAAATGACTTAAAAGTATTGGATTTCATGTAGCAATTAGAGTTGTTGGATTCAGTCTTTAATCTACAAGATACATAGTCTGAAGACACTCTTCAAACACCTAAAACATATTGCAAAGAGCATGGGAACAAGCCTTTCTGTATGCCCACAGCTAAGATAAAAGAGGTCAAGATCCAGCATGGAAGATTTATTTTTTTCCTACTATCTACCTTAATACTAATAACAGCAAAGACTTACAAGAACGTGGAGAGGAAAGATAACCTTCAACAATTTATTTGACAGCAGACAAGTCTGTCCTGCCACATATGGTCAAGATGCAGCTGATTGTGCCACACGGAGGAATAAAAAACAGGATGAACTGTTGGATTCCATTCAAGGATTTAAATATTTCCAACACCACTATTGCTCAGAAACCTTCCAATTGAATACTGAACTTTGAAATATTTAACCAAAACTGCTTTTTGGCTAACCATGTTTTTGCTACCTATTGTTCCAATGAAGTGAAAGACTTGCCAAGCTTAGTAGTTTCACAGCCTCTGAAAGCTGATTTGACAATGCAGTGTCATGTAAAAGAAAAGAATGGAGCAATTTTCCTTCCTGCTACTTAGATTAAAACTGTTAATGACTCCTGAAAGCTCAGATTTCTACTCCAGTTGCACGTGCAGTTAACCTTGTCACAGCAAAGTTGAGTATATGAAAAATAAACCTGTTCTTACTTTGAATATTATTTATTAATTTGCTCCTTCTCCAAGTGTTTCCCTAATTTCCAAATTATGTGGAAGTTATTACTGCATAATTAGACCAGCAGACTGGAGAAAGAGGTGCCAGGTTACTGTACAGAAGGGCCACTGAGGTGTTTGGGGCAGCAATCTCAGGAGTTTTGCCTGGTCTAAGACAGACTGTGCTGGGACCGGGAGCACAGCTCAAGCAATACTTGAAGCACAGCGCTGTCCTTTTCAAGGCTCAGGCTCAGGAGCAGCAGGTGTACCCAGACAGGGGGGCAGCACACGCTGTAGCTCAGAGTCTGTGAGTGCTGTGCCAGCCTCCATCAGACCTGTGCTCCTGGAGCGCACCTTTTATTCCTCAGAGCTCCAGCATCTGGCTCCCTGTTGCCATGCTGAATGGGAGGCTTGCTTGAGTGGAAATATACGGCACCTTTCTTCCTTCAAGAAAATCATAACTGATCATAATCTTGTACCTCTTACAATCTTACTAACACGACTTGTGTTACATCTGGATGTGCTGCTTTACCTGGGAAAAGGCAGCGTGCCAGTGTCCGAAATCCCATGGCTAATCTTTGGACCCCTTGCTGCACAATTAGCCCTTCTGGCACCTTCACAGCACAGGACAAATCTGAACATTCTGCCTTTCAGCACCTAACTTTTGCCTCTGCAACAGATGCCCAGTCTGACAATACATACCACCACGCAGTGCCCGAGACAGCCTGCACACTGGGCAGGGAGGCAGCTCAAAGCAGCACAGGGAAAATATTTTACATCCAGTGCAGCCCAAGAGAGTGAAAATTAAGTATTTTTCCTGCGCTCGAGAGCTTACAGCTGTGATTCTTCAGTTAGTTTCAAAAACACTTCATCCTCAAACGAGGAGATAGCCTCATTTTCTTCTAACCAGTTATAAGAAGCTTTGCTCCAGGGAGGCCGAGTCCCTTCTTTACGTCAGAGGACTAAAACTCTCTTCTCTGGGTTTGAGGAAAGTAGCCCGGGTTCCAGATGTACCACAAGCAGGCTGTTGCACTGTAATTGGCAAGGCCTTTGGGGGCATTTTGACTTGCTAGGAAAGAGATTGTGAGTGTTCTTCTAAACCCCTCCTCGCACCGCTACCTGTTTTGCATTTACAGTGGTGTGACAAAGCTGCAGCTCAGCCTTCATCTTACCATTCATAAGTAGTTTCTGAAATAATCTTGACGGGTAACTCAGTGTGAGTTGCACACCGGGAAGCTAACTCACTAAAGGAAGTACTCTCAGTTCTTTCACTGAGTCTAGAGCAAATGTACTCAGTATACACCTGACATTGAAAATTAATAAGCACATTTAAATACAAAACTAAAATGAGTATTTACTGCAAGTAATTGCAGGCATGTGGTGTTGCCCTTCCAAATCAAGTGACCAACTACTGCTTTAGTAGGTGTATTTACAACCCTGTAAGCTGGAAGTTGTTTCTGGTCTGACGTTATCAAACTACAGCTAGTCAGGCAAAAAGTCCCTACATACTCCTGTTGACTTCAGAGGAACAAATCTGACAAATTTGCCCCTGCACAACTTTATTGATTTGCAAAGAAAAGATGGACAGGAAAGTCTAAATGTATTTACAGAATATATCCTTTAAGGCAACAATTACCATTCTTTCCCTGTCTTCTGATGAGCACATGGCTAACATCATGCTGAGCAATACTTGTTAGAGGTAATCCAGTCACAGTAGCAGAGCAAATAATTGCTAATAAGAGACCTACCCAATACTGAACATTCATTTTCACAGAAGGAATAAAGTGCATCTCTATTTAAAAGTGCACCTTTATTTAAAAGTGTTTAACTGTGAGAGAAAAATAGATTTTTTTTTTGTTAACATCTGATGCAAATTCTCCCCTTTTTGAAAAAAAAGTTTGGAGTTGAGACTCACACAAAAATTGACACTTCAAGGTTATGAACAAACTAAGTTTAATTTAAACCTAGTTTACAGTTGCATCAGATGAAGAATAGTTTCAGTCTTTCCAGCCAACAAATGCAGCAGAAGCTATGGCTGTGTCAGCAAGTAATTCAAGACGATATAAGTGAATCCACAGAACCAAACAGCTGATGTAAACTTCTATGCCCACAGTATATAGAGTCTGGAAGTTTGAAGGCCAGGTTTAGTCTGATGCTTCAGACATCCTCAACACATAGGTGGTTTCAAGCTGCCTGAAGGAAACCACTGCTAGGGACTCGGGTCACCATTCAGAGCTGGAGGGCCTCTGGTGCACACCCAGGTCCCAGTCCTGAGTTCTCCAAAAGGACATGAACTCAAGCACACCAAAATGGCTTTGGCAGCCAAAGCAGTCTGGGGCAAGTGGGGATGAGGGATTTGCTCCCCAACTCATAAACTACGCTGCTGCCGTAGATGCAGCTGGAGCCATTCCCCAAAGAGAACACACCTAGTGGATGTTCAGTCTCACGCAATGCTTTTAAACCCCAGGCTGAATGACCATTTGCTAATGAACTGCACTGCAGTGATCCCCATCAAACGAGACGGCAGAATTGTTATCAACATGTAGAGCATAAGAAGTAGTAACAATGCAATCAAAATGGCAATGATTTTAAAGTTTCACTCTAGCCACAGTATGAATTTTAAGACAGACATACAAAAAGGGGCTACTCAGGAGAACCCAAAAGCAGAATTGCCGCTCCTGTTGCAGGTGTTCATAAAGAACAATTGCTTACTTGCAGAAGTTAATAATTCCTTTGTATAAAGGGGCACTAAGATGCATAAGATGTAATACACTTCAAAAACGCAAGCATTTTACAAGTCCATTTTACAAGCCATAATGTCTATTACATCAATATTCAACAATACAAAGCTTGTATTTATATTTAAAAATAGAATATAAACAAATAGTAATTCACATTAAGACAATTGCCACAGCAAAATTTCTCAGAGAAAGTGCTTTATCTACACAAAATAACCTAAACCCTACCAAGCAAGTTCTAAAGTTCTCCAGTTTTAAAAGGGGTAGGGGACAGAAATAAAACAAGTGCAAGTGACATCCAAAATTTTGACAGAAATCAAGAACTCCAAGTATGCCATGTGCCTCAGCTGAAGGTCAGGTCAGCTTCAACTGAGGAGTCATTACCATTTTGAACACCATTTTGAAATTTGAAAACGTAACAGAATAGTTGATTTACTTACAAATGGCTTTATTGAAGCTATAACTTAATAAATTTGATGCTCAAGGAGTAAAGTTATCTTACAGACTAAAAATTACCACAAGAAAAACCATAAGTAATACAAATCTACTTATGTCATCCAACTGGTAGAATTGAACCTGAAGGATGCTATTCTTTCAAGATAAGGAATTAAGACTATCACAGGACTGAATAAACAGGGAAATACAGTAATAGAGTACTTCACAGTAAAATACCTCTTTATTAGGAATATATTTAAAAGTAGCTTTTTATTTCAGGTAAGAAAAATAGCATTCTGACTTTTAGTCAGTGCTGATTCTGGTCATACACAACATTCTAAACAGCTAGAAAAGTTATTCACACCATTGTTGCTCATTAACAGTTCTCCCAACCATCCATTCACTGCTGTTTAGCTTGTTCTTAAACATGTTGGAAGAAATTCTTCAAATAAGGTTTTTTATTTAGATCTTGGTTAAGACTGACAGAGTGACTTGACAATGACTCAGCATTTGTTACTGGCTCACATACGGCTTTTCTAAGTTGATTTTAAAAGAACAACACAGTTCAGTAGCTGATCTACAAAGACAATTGAGAGGGCAACTCTCCAGGAAGACTGTGGTAGGACAAATCCCATTCTTCTACTATACAGGTCAGTACTGTAAAGTAGCAGCAGTTTCAAGAACTTCTATACCCCTGTATAAGGAGCACTGAAGAACAGAATATTGGGGTATTGCTATTACAATTCAAACAGCAAACCACTTTGTGTGTACATTTTTATACTCGGTACAAGTCTAGACTCTTTCTCTTACTATGCTGTAACTTACTTAAATGTAGTTAATTAGATCATGCTGTATACAAAGACATAAAACCTTTAAGTTTTACTGGTTTAGGAGTGAGCATAAATACTGTCTTGTAAAAAACAAAAAAGCTGTTTAATTTTTCATCACGAGCATATAAGTATGTTGCATATTGTAGAACAAGTTTTTTCCAATTAAAAATGAAAGTTACGCATTCACAGAAGTATTATACAGCATTTGTAATGAAGTCTTTGTTTTTAGATACTTGACATCCATTTTCAATATGAGATCTATCACACAGGGAAAGTATTCTCCAGACATTTGTATTAATTTTTAGTCTTATAATTTCTTCCATCCTCTGTAGTCAATATGAAGCTAAAAGATACCTGTTTTAAGTAGACTTCCATACACAGATGTTTCTTAAATGTAGATTGAAACAACTGATGATGATATTACAATCTCCAAATATACAAGTTTGTGGCTGTTTAAAGCAAAATTTTAAAAATATTTAGAAACACCAAAACCAGGCTATTCAGGAAACAATCTGATACTCAAATAAATAGAAAATTTGCATTTTAATGTCACATTGTATTTTAGTACATTTCAATCCAAGAAAAAATAAACAGACATAGTAATGAATACAGGATTATATATATTACAATATGCCTTGTTATAATACATTTGTAGCTTTATGATAAAAAAAAAAGCTCGAAGGCAGGTGGAGTTTTGAGCTCATTTAAGTAATTGTCAGAACAAAGAATTAAATGCATTTCTGGAGTAAGTACTTTTATTTAATTTCAAAATCTTAAAACAGCATTAGACCTTGGCCTTTTCCTTAAAAAAAAAAAATCTAGCTACCATGGAGTTAGCTAAGTCTTCTGACAGATTTAAACAATACATAAAATGGTTTTCCCAATTTTACATACAATGAAAGGATAGATGATTTTTTGAACAGCACCTATGGCTAACTCCATGTTGACCTTGACCTAGAAATGCACATTACTGATCTCCATGAGGAATCCAGCAAATTTTGGAAGTTGTCCATTTTACTTGAAAGCAAGAGAAAGGGTTATCATATGCAAAAATATTTTTCCAAACTGTTCTTAACGTGTAATTGAAAACTAAAGGCATGATCTCTTCATTATAAAAAAATAAAGGTACAACAGAAATTCTACAGGAAGATATTCAGCTATACCGAAGTTGCAACCCTCTGAAAGGAAGGAAAAAGGAAAAAAGTCAATTAGCTAAGCTTTGTGCTCTAACCAAACTACTTACAGTGATTTTCAATGGCAAAAGCCCATGCTGACTGGGTGATTTGACAGTTCCAAATACTTTTTGTAATAATTTTTATTTGTATACAAGGACACTAAAATGCTCCAGTCATGCAATGTTCACTTTAAGCATTCTGCATCTCTTTTCCAATCTTATAGCTAAGGATCTTGTTCCAGTCAATCTTGGTGCGCGTAACTGGCAACTGTCGACGTAAGGCCTTGAAAGTAGTGTCCGACATAGTCTGATAATTCTCACTGATAGCAGTCTGTTAACACAAAGTCATACAAAACAGAGACATGTGAAGAACAGAACCAGGATGCTACATAAACATTACTTGATTGAATAGCCCACTGCCTCAAACAGGCTTAGCAAAAACATGCTATATTAAAATAATAGTTTATGAAGGAAAGCTGTTAGCTATAGATTGAAACTGTGTGAAGAAAATTACTAAGACATGTAATAAACCTGGCCGTAGCCAAGGTGTTTCAGCAAACCACAGTGTGGTTAATCAGCAGCGTGAATAAAGTGCTGATCAGAGTTAGCTCATACATCAGTAATTCCAGACACCAAAGTCTTCCACTGTTTTTCCTGTAAGGATGGTAAAGTTGGTCCACAACATCGTATGGACTTGAATATAATGCATACTATATATATGAACTTGAATATAATGCATATTATACATACTTTAAAAATTTTTATTAAAGAGCATTTTTTTCAAACTGACAGAACACGGTGTCTGAAATTTACCCTACGTTCAAGACCTGAATGAACACGTATCCACTTCTGCAGAGGGTATCCAGAACAGTTACACTTTTCTAACTTTGAAATGAGTAATTGAAACAGGTAATGTCTACAGACTATTCAGCAAAACTGTCCAACAGAGTAGCCTCTGAACAGAATCTGTACAAAAATTCCATTTAAAGAATGCACTAATGGTTAAAAAGATCAGAATTGCTGGTACTTGTTCATGCTTGGAGCTTTTCTGCTCTCAAAAAGTTACTTCTGTTGTAATGTTAAGTAAGTAAGCACAATCACCAGAAGGTATGGAAAAGGCAAGACAGAGTTAACAGCAGCATGTTATCTATTTATATGGAACTGCATCATCATAATATCAAAAGCTTGCTAGTTGTAGAATCCTAGCTTTGGTTATGTGTATGGTAATGCTATAGCTATGAGTAAGGATACAGCACCTGTTTCCAACATACCTGATATTCATTTTCTGCAGCCTCTACGATTTTTATAAATTCCTTTGCTGTCTGTGCTTCATTCTAGGAAAAACACATTTGAATTAGGTCTGATGTACAGCATAATTCTAGGAAAAGTTGGATTATGTTTTTTCCTATAGTTACGAGTGATGTCAGGTAGACTCAATGAGAACACTTGACCACATTCAGTGGCGAAACCAAAACTGAACAAAACATTCATACAAAAGACATATCTTATGTATCCTTGTAGTTGTTAGAAAAATAAAATCAGTCAAACTTCAACAAGCATAAAGAGCTCATTAAATTATTTGGATTGAAAATTCTATGATATGATAAAAAGACATACAGAACAGAACAGCATTGGGAAATATGACAATGCACACACACATCTCCAAAAACAAAAAGTATTGCTAACAACATCATCAATGATACATTTCCAGTACAAATTTAAGAAGCACCAGCTAACCCAAAAGTTACAGCAGAATATAACCACAAAACCAAAACAGATTTGTTCATCTCTAAAAATTCATTGCAGTATACAACTTCCTCATGAGGGGAGGAGGAGGGGCAGACACTGATCTCTTCTCTGTGGTGACCAGTGACAGGATTCAGGAGTGGCCTGAAGTTGTGTCAGGGGAAGTTTAAGTTGGATATTAGAAAAAGGTTCTTTTCCCAGAGGGTGGTTGGGCACTGGAACAGGCTCCCCAGGGAAGTGGGCACGACACCAAGCCTGACAGAGTTCAAGAAGTGTTTGGACAACACTCTCAAGCACATGGTAAGACTGTTGGGCATGGTCCTGTACAGAACCAGGGGCTGGACTTGGTGATCCTTGTAGGTCCCCTCCAACTCAGCAGATTCTGTGATTCTGAATCTGAAGACTAAGCTAAGGAAAACACTAGACTTATATACCTGGCCTTCTAGAAACACCCCCAAATTCATCTTGCAAAAATGAGGGTGCAAACACTATGTTCAAATTTCATCATGACTGAAAAGGATGAGGCCAGAAGCCAAGGAACTATTTAAGGATGCAAGTGTGTGTTTGTTTTAAAAATAAAACATTTTCCATCAGTCAATCTGAAGGCAAATTAGCTGAAGTGCTTGAAAGAAGTCTCAAGAAAGAAGTGAGGGTTCATGAATTTCCAAACTTCCAACTTAGCTCTGGCGACTTTCCTAAAAGTGCTTTTGGAGAAGCTGTTGAAAGGTAGAAGTGTTCTTGTCCCATCCCTCATTCCTACAAAGGCAAAAGACTGGGAGAAAACTGACAGCTTCAACTCTAACTGGTTCAAAGTTTCAGTGAAAGTGCACCTAACAGCTGTGGAAGTGCTCCTGAACACTGCAAGAGAGATGAAGGAGAAGGCAGAGACCAAGCAGAAGAGAGGAAAAGGTTTTCACTTTTCAGTGAACTGAGGCAATGCTTTCAAAGGTTCTGCTAATGAAAGGAAAAATTCAGAGGTATGAGGTCTTGTCTCAGAGAATAAGGAAGAAGAAAATAACCTTCAGCAAAATTATTCACAGCTCTAGCAATAAGAGAGCTCTTCAGTCATTTATTTCAGTTGTGCCTGTTGATAGTATAAAATGGCTTCTCTGCCAAACAACAAAAAAGAGGAGTCATTGAGGCTTCTTTTAATCTACCATGTCTTCTGTGTGAAATAAGAATTTGTACAGCCACTGCCCTCTATGAAGCATAAAGCCAAGGTTAAAAATTTGTAACCAACAGCATACTTGCTTTTGTTCTAGCAAAGTTATGTAAAAGATGTTTTCCTACTCATCAGTCTTCTGCTCTTTACTGCATTGCAAAACAGAATTAAGTTTGTTCCTAATAGAAAGCGAAGCAAAAGATATCAAAAGGAGAACTGCATCCCAATAACCTTCCCTGAAGTAACTCTTATTTGAATGAGACTCAATAGATCCCTTTGCTCAGGGGGGTCAAAAGTAATTTTATATCTACAGCTCCAGAAGTGTTATCAGTTGGCAGCACACTCCCCCTTTCTTTATGGTGCTATTGCAACTGAACAGCGAACAAGCCTCGCTTTGTATTAATAAACAATGTTCTTTATTGGTGAATTGAGCATTTGAGACAAATTGGTCACTGCTAGTTATTATCATTAAAATACTTCTACTGTTCACATTTACAATTTCTCTTTGCCAGTGTAACCTCACTGGCTTAAGTTTTATTAAAAAAAGCGTAACTCAAACAGAAAATCTTACTGTTTATAAACACAATTATAAACACATTATTTCAGAAACAGTAGTTGTTCATGCTGCAACATTACCAACCCTTAAAAGATACTTCTGGTACTATTTCCAAACAATTTTTATTTCTACTGTTTGCTCCTCGTTACTATAACGATCCATTTGGAAAGAAGTTGAAAAAAAATTGATGCTTTAAATATAAAATGTCTTATGCTACTCAAGCTGAAGCATCTGTGAAAGGGCTTTTTGTACAGAAAAGCAAGAGGCTGACAGCACCAGCTACAGACAGGGAGAAAAGTAAGGGAGAATACCTACTGCTGCTTCTGAACTGTAGCATTTGTTTACTATTTTTAACATATACTGGTCTTCTCCCAGAAAGCAAAGGAGGCAATCTCCTAGAGATTGTACTGCTAAAATAATTTACTGTAACTCAAATCTCCTTCATATTCCAAAATTCATTCTATAGGTCACTCTGCAGACAGAAGTTTAAATGTAACAGAAGTGCAGAAAGTGACAGCAAGCTAATTGAAGCTTTAAAATCAAAGTTAAATTATATAGGCCACATACAAGTATACATTTTTTTTTTTTACTTTTTTTTAAACGCTAACTACACATTACGTAAAAGTTGTAAATATCACATGCAAAATATTTGTAAATTAGAATATTAATTCCCATGCATGCAGAAGAACAAACTAGCCTCCAAACTTCTAAGCTTTTTTTAAGCTTGCTTCTATTTTTAAATTAAAAAGTCACTTTCATATACCCATTAAAGCCCCTGCAGTTCACTTACAGACACTGTTAGAGAATCTTGTATGTCTTTATGGCTCACCAGCTGAACATTACCATCTTCATAATAGTGAACCTACAGACAATTAAACAAAGAACTTCGTATTAAATTTTACAGATCAACAACATATAGGAAAATCAAAGTATTGTGGTATTTATCATAGTAACGAACCTATACAAATCAACCAAAACCACATATAAAATGTTACAGAATCAGTAGGAAACCCAGAATATTGTAGAATTTACTGCTTTTTTAAGGGGGAATACTAAAGAGGCCACTCTGGAAACATTTTTGTGTTGATGTGCCTTACGGAGTATTTCATAGAAAGAAGTTTAGGTTTTGATTAACATCATGAAGATGACAACATACTATTTATATGACTGTGCTAGAAATTCTTGAAATGAATAGACTAGACTGTTGGGAAGATATATTTAAAATCAGAATAGTTTTGGCAAGGTTTCAGGATACTGTGAAGTTTTTCTGCTTCCCCCAAGTTATTTTCTAGGGACAGCGCATCATTAATGTTCCTTTTCTAAATCTGCCTGGGTTTGATATTTTCCTCTATTAGATACAGCTCATAACAAAAGCTGGTAATTATCTAGACAAAGGAGTTCTTTGGAACAAAGTTTGCCGAGGTTAGATAGCAAAGCATTTAATTCAAAGAATGAAATCTATTTATTCTTGAAATGTAACTACAGAGCAGTTTCCTTGATTATTTTGCAGGAGGAGACCAGTAAAACTCTAGCCCAACCTAACTTCAATACTTTTAAATTCAGTTGGGAAGGACTTGAAAATACTGAGTTCCTAATACAACTGCTGGGAAACTTAAAAACCGGGAATCATATATAATATTACATGTAATCATTCACAAGAATTGATATAAAAGAGTTATGCACATCACTGACATTTAAACAAGTATCTTTAAAGATTTTTTTTTACAATTTTGATAACGTCAAGATAGCTAACATAGCTGATGTTATGAGAAAATGAAACACTTGTGTCTCACTCTATTAGACAAGATAACATTTTGAGATTAATGCACAAATTATCTAAAAGATAAAATTAGTAATCAGTGCACTTAGTTTTACATGCATGGAAAGTTGGAGCATGTTAAGCACCCCAGGGACTTAGTTTTAGTAAAAAGTTCTGCTGCTGCCTTTCCCCTTACATACAAGAAGAAAATTAAACAACAGAAGAGTTTGACAGTTGACAATCTCCTGTATTAGAACATATTAATGGAATTAAAACAGAAGAAGAAATTGTGCAAGTGATCTTAAAAATACTGAAGACACCTGTGAGGTTTCCCCCACTTATTTATAAAAGGTCTTATCAGAAACAGGGCAATGACACATTGCTGTCAAAGAATTTGCAAACAACACTGAAATTACTCTAAAATTTCACTAATGTTGCAGGGAGTTTATATTCTAGAAGATTATTTTGCTCCTTGAAAAAAAAAGTAAAGCACCTTTTTTATTCGTTTGTTTTCAGAGGTGAAGGGGGAGCACTCCTACAAAGGTTGAAGAAATTGTATACAATTTCTAAAAATTTGAAACTGAGTTCAAAATTCCTTGATGAAACAACTATTTCCTATGCAAGCAAAAGAAGTACAACTTTTCATCACTCTCCAGAACATAGACTTCAATGAATGTAAATAATGACTTGATTTATGATGTGAAATAGTAATAAAAGACAGAATCAGCTGGGGCCCAAATTGAAAAGCTGATTAGAACTTGAGTAAATTCCTCAGTTGAACTATTTTCTAGGCTACTGGGCTAACCTTTTACAGAATTAGGTAGACACCTGCCTCCTTTCTCTGGAAAACCTCTGAAAACATTTAACCAGAAGTGTGTGCTGTGGAGAAAATGCGTGTTTTGCTGCAAGCTGAATTTAAATGACAAAGTCTTGAGAAGCCTAGAAGTTACTTAAGGTGCTGCTTACCGTGACCGTTGTGATCCGACAGCATAATAATTGGCTGTCCACATTTTGACTATCATTAGAAATGTTATAGAATTTGCCCCAGAATGGGAAACCACACTCAGGTTCCCTTGCTTGGGTGGACCTGAACCCAGCTAGCACATCCCAAAATAACATCCTAGCCTCAGGCTATGGCTAGAAAAACATTCCTCTGCATCTTCCTTCTGAAGTCATCACTGAGGTGTAAGGATGAGCAAAACTCATGGGGGCACAAAAAGAGCAGAGGGAACTTGACTCTATGTTCTGTTAAAAAGATAATAAAGTACTAAGCTGAAAGACAGACTGCACTAAGATTCTAGTTCCTAATCCCAGAACTCTTTTAAAACACTCCTGCCAAGCATGCATACACATCCCAGAGAACCAATCCAGGAAGTCTTCTGCCTGCTTGGAATTCCTCCTTTCTGAATGCCCTAAAGGCAACAGGAAGGGCAAATTCTGAATGAAAAAGACCCAGATAAAAAAATTTCTGAAGGTGCAATTGCTGAAACCAAAGGTTCTGAACAATAGGGTAACATGAAAAAACCTACTGTCAGTTAAAATGGAAAAAAAGGTTCTACTTCAGAAAGGACCGACCCTCAGGAAGGGCTTGTCCCCCTGTGAATTCAAGAAACAGGAAACCAAAGAGGTATGTGCCTAGTTGAGATGGATATACCTTCTGAAGTCTTCTGAATCATGACATTAAATATGTATTTTGTGTTTGTAAGGATTAGATAAATATGCAAATTAAGTCACAAACACGTAACTGAATGGGCATTGCTGCTTTGCTTACTGGAAACCCAAATGCTCTTAACATATTTAATAAACTGGCCTGAGTCTCCCTCAGTAATAACTGGAGACTTTACTGACCAGGACACAGTTTGAGATAAGCATACCTGAATTTTCAAGATGCCAGCCACTTGAGTGGTTGAAGGGGTGATTGTAAACTTCCATTCTGACCTCCAACGGCCATTCCTTTAAAAAACAATAGAACAGAAATTGGATGTCACGCCGTTGGTTAAGAAAAAAAATCCCAACATACAACTAATAGTCAAGGAAAACCAGAGAATGAAATTTACTGTGCAACTACATATGCACGAAATCTTCCCCTAAAGATTTAGCCTCATAATCAGGAAGAATAGAATAGTTTCCCCAAATACTTAAACTCAGTTTTCAATGTGGACCAAGGAGATTTATTAGTAATGATCCTTTAAATAATAGGACTTAACTTCTGAAAATACCTAAAGCCTCCAATGTTCTTCCCTCTTTTAGCATTAATTAGGCACATACTGTCAATATTTTCTTCCCGGGGACCTGGATGACTTGCTGGATCCATCAAAAGTCACACTTCACCTCAGGCTATCAAAAACTTGAATGGAAGGAACATTAAAGTAGCAACACTTTCTGCTATGCTGAACTGTAACTAGGCCTTTCAGCTCTTCTAGCATTTCCCTTCCAGGACAACTATTTCCTTCCAGTTCTCTTCCACAAATGCAGTATCCTTGCCAAAATGCTTAACGGGAGTTTCAAACATCTGGAAAACAGTATGGGGAGAGTGCAGTTTCACCTGATTTCTTTCCTCTAGAGAAGACATTTTCTTATTCAGTTACGAGGTTAGTGGATTAGAAGGTTAGTACATTGGAGCTGTATTGAGAATGTACTGCAGCTGTCCTTGATTCCTCCTGTGTTTGCACTTAAAGATGGAAAGAAAGTTGATACTACAAGTTCCAGTCCTGCTATTGTTAGGTGTAAGTTCTGATGCATTCAAAAGTGATAAAATACTAAAATTAACAGCTACTAATGAATCTATACATTGACACATCTTAGATACTAACAATAACAACTATAAAGTATTTGGTTATTATTTCAGACAAATTCCAAATTATCACTGAAAATTCAGAGTAAGACCATTCAGAAGCTTGTTGGCATCACTAAGAAAACTGAAAGGGTTGCCCAACCCAGTGGCAGTAATACTACTGTGGTAGCATTATAGACTGACCCATTGGTCCTTAAGATGCTTTCCAATAGAGTTTAGGTTCAGAAGGACCCTTCTGTAGGAAATGCACTTTATTTAGCTCTGCTGACTTCATAGGTTTTGTAAGAGATTAACTATCCTTCCTGTTCTTTCACATTCTGTGATAAACTATCTATTCTACTACATTGATAGTATTTCAGATAATCATGGAGTATTTTTCTTTGGTATGTTTTGGTTTTCTATGATCCAACAAACTTGCTCTCATTGTAGGCTGACAGCCTTCCAAATGCCAAAGAAGTTGGGACACCTTGAGAAGAAATACTGCCAGTAGCTTGGGCTGGATATCCAGACATACAGCTGGATAATTGAGGAGCCTGGTTAACTTTGAATCTCTCCATCCCCAAATCCCCCCAAACCAATATGAATCTATTCAACTCACTAAAAATGAGAATTAGAGTCCAACTACACTCCTCAAAAACTCTTAGAAACATGATAAATATTTGCCCACAGATGTCTGACAATAACTTTAATAAAGAAAACTTTATAGAAATATTTTCTGTATTTAGAATAGGTGGCTGCGTATCTGTTGTTCTTCTTTAAAAACTCTAGTATTAAAGTAACTGGGATATCAAAATTCATTTATATTTCTGAACTAAAAAGAAAATCAGTATTATTTCAAGTTACTTTTAATATTGATGTAAAACATGCAGACTTAACTGGTCAACTTTAAGTCAATAGTAAAAATAAATGATTAGCTGTACCGATTCAATAAAAATCACTGTCCTGGGCAAATAATTTCACTGATACATACGCACACTGAAATTTCTACGCATATGTAATATCCACCTTCAGCATTAGAACACAAAGATTTCTGCACTTCCAGTCATTACCCATGGGATTACTAAACATAAATTTCAAGCACGTGCAAAGGGCAAATAAAATAATAATGACATACATTTTCTCAGACAGCTGCATATATTAGTTATCTTTAGGTTTTAACCTCCTTAATCTATTCCCAACATTGTGGTATTTATCTCAACTCTGGCCATTTTTCTGCAAAGTTCTTTCCAAAGTTTGCTCCAGACTGAAAAATCTTTCAGACAAGTACAGAAAAAATAGAAAGCCGCAATTTGCAAGAGTTCATTTCATCTAAAAAGCCTTCTTCTACCTCACCCCAAAATTAGTCACTCAAATCCTACTGTAAAGTAATTTCTGGTCACCTTCTTTCTCTGAGACATCCAAAACAGAAGGATCTGGTTTTATTCAGTCAGTCACAAAGACATCAACACAAGCAAAAGCAACTCCATTAAGGATTATGGCCATGGGTATTGGTGCCAGCGTGATAAACTGTGTCATATGAAATTTTACAAAGTTCTGCAAAGGAGATGCAGGCACGCAGTCTGCCATTTTACTTACCACAAAGAAAGAGACTTCTACAGTTTTGACAGAAAAACTCGGAGTGGGGTGGAGGGAGAAAAAAGTCACATACAAGCTCTGCACTCAGCTTTCTGAACCAAGGATTATCAGTATAATGGCATTTACTCAATTTGCTCTATTTTACTGTGTGTATCCATGCAGAAACTTACCAGAAATTTTTTGCTTGAAACTGATGGCTCTCTATGCATGCAATAATGGTTTGCTGTCCATCAATTGTTTTACCATACACCTTAATTAGGAAAAAAAAAAAAAGAGTAAAAAAACCCCACAGAGTCCAAGTTTCCATATATATTGCTCAAACTGCTTAGAGACATCTGGTTCTACTACTGTTACATAACCTGTAAAATTTCATTTTATAACCATTAGGTTCTTACATAATATTCCACACAAGAAACATTAAAGTCTTCATCACAGTGCAGAAAAATCAAAGATTAGAAAACCTGAAGGTCAATCATCTTAACTGAATTTTATACACTGTGAGCTCATTTGTCGGCAACTACAGGAAATTTTAAGCCTGCAACAGCGACTAATGAAACTATATATATATTACCAGCTGGGTTTCAAACACCAGTTATTCTACAACTAAATGATAATATAAGCCTGGACAAAATAGCAAAAAGGTGACTAAATGGGTGGGTTTGGTCCTCTTTTCTGCTTTATCCCCCAGAATCAAATACTACTAAATATTATCTCAATGAACATCCAATTTGGTTTCTTTTACAGGAGCTGGAACTCATCTGACTGTCTGAGAATCCAATCCAATTTGTTAACTCAGCAACTGATTTACTTTTTTTCCCATTAATTCTTCTGTCATGTCAATATAAAGCACAGGACACCTATCACTAGATCAGTTTGCTGAGGTTTAAATAGTCATAGGGCTTGTAACAGCAAACAAATGGTACTTTAGTCCACACTGAGAGCATTTATTTTAAGAAGCCATAAGAACCATCAATTGTGGCATACTTTGACATACAGGACATATGATGGAGAGAAAACAGTTTTCTCTACGAAGACAGTTTTGTCAGTAAACCAAGCCAAGGCAGACATTTGTATCATGGATCTCCTCCCCTCCCTGCCCAGCAACCAGCTAAGTAGCCAGGATTGGTGGAATCAGCTTGCAGTAGTCCACAGAAGATCTTAATGCTTCATGAAATTTAAATAAAAATGCTTCAAAACTGAGAGGTAAGTTTTCACTATGACCTGCAGTAACCACTCACTAATAGTCCAATAGTTGACATAATAAACTTCTGAAGCCTGCCCTTATTTCCCTGTACAAATCCCTGACAGGACTAAGTTCTTTTCAGTCAAAACTGCCCATTTGCCTGGTTTACAAAAAGCTACTTTTTAAAAATTTATTTATATCTATAATGGTACAGTGGTTATGTAATTTAGCACTTACTGTGCAGACACCATTTGGATAGTGTTCCTTCACATATGCTTTCATTGCTGTTTCAACTGAATTTCTCCAGGATTCTATGGCATTTTCAACTTCATGGGGTCTAGGATCAGTAGCCTCCTTTCTTAAGTGATCAAATTTAAAAGAAATCTTGTTCTTGGGATCCAAAAATTTTCCATTTCCCAAATCACCATGTTCTGTTATCAAAACCTGTGTTTAAAATTTTAGTTAAAATTTTATATTTACATATATATGTAAAATACATGAAATTTATTAAATTATAAAATTAGCTAATAACATTTGCTATTGAATAAAGCTGAAAAAAAAGCCATGCCAAATCTAATTATATCCTACATTTAACTGAAGCTTAGTCAAATCCAAATGCATTTTAAATAAAATAGGCATAGAGGAAGAGAGGAGAAGGCTAATATGACACACTGCTTCAGAAAAAAAAATTGAATCTTACCCTCTTACTGCAACAAACGATGCAAGATAGAAATTCATGTCTTGTAGTACTAAAGATGGAGCAAATTGCTTTTACAGCTCCAAAACACATCTGACTGAAATCACCCGACACTGCAAACTGAAATTTCAACCTCTTTACATGCCCCTGTGTGATTGACTTACAGAACTGGTACTAGTGGAGGGGCACAGTCTCCATGTTTTGGTAGGGAAGATGCATTTCTTTTAATTTTCTTGCCAAGAAAAGTTCCAATACCAGAACATCTTTAACAGTTTAAGGAGGATTGCAAGTATTTTCTTGTATTCATACCTGTTCGTCATAACCGTCAATTTTTACTGGAGTAAACTGGTCCAAGTTGTACTGTGCAAATGCACTACAAGAGAAAAAAACAACAAAAGCCTATATCAAGCAAAATCTTTTTCTTTACTAGCTGTAAGAGATTTAAGTAATAGTTAATAATCTGATGGATAATGCATCTAAAAATATCAATTCCTTATTATCTAACAGGCCCAAATTCTTGGAACCACATTGGTTCACTCAGTGCTCATATTACAGATTCTAACCACCATTACACAAAGTTACACTCAAAAGTAACCTGATATAGACAAACACAGAAGCTTCACAGTAACCCATAGAAACCAGAGGAACAGATAAAGTTTAAATTCAACAGAGATCCAACTTACTAAGCCAGACATCTCTGTTCTTATAGATCAAACTAATTTTAATATAAAATACAGTAGGCATACTGATTTGACATAAAAGTATAGTCTAAGGAAGTAGTATCTTTCAGATACTAAGCAACATCTACCAAGGAACAGAAAACAGAAACCAAAAAGGTGGACACAAATTCCAAAATCCAGGTAACCCATTTC
Organism: Sclerurus mexicanus; assembly: GCA_013396755.1. Lineage (NCBI taxonomy): Eukaryota > Metazoa > Chordata > Aves > Passeriformes > Furnariidae > Sclerurus > Sclerurus mexicanus. The sequence goes on from VWZF01006071.1 coordinate 562,663, forward strand.
CAAAACAGTTGCTCTAATCATTAGAATGCAATACAGATTTCTCCTCTGCCAAGAGTTTAATCTTGATCAAAGATGCCCAACATACACAACTGGGTTCTACTTGCCAAACACACATCTTTTAAACAAACCACTTACTGATTATGAAAGTCTTACTGAAAAAACACCTTGCTTTTATGCAACTGAGTATGTGGCATCTGGTACTTACTGAGCTGCTCCTTCCCTGAGAAGATTATCATTATTAAGCAGCAACCGAACATCTGAAAGGAGATATTTACAACATAAAAGTACAGTTAACTCAGAAACTTGTTTCAGTCACATAAAAAATGTCAACAGACTGAACAAAACAAAAACCCCAAACCACCCCATACCCACTCAGGCTACTAGGTAGGCAGTTTATTGCTTCGTATTTCATAATTTTGACTGAACAAAATGAAAATGATAGTATAGAAATGGATCTCTTCCTACACAATCTGGTAAGCAGATATAAGCCATATTCAACAGGCTGTGTGACAGGAATCTGTCAGACTAGTTTTTAGTGAAGTTCTGAATGAGCACAGAATTCTAACACGTTCACTTTTCAGATGTATAACACCAAATCCCTCACACTATACTGTTATTACTATATTCTGATGACACTCATATAGTATATGTTGGTATATGTTGCACTCTATTTCCTTCAAAGCCTTACTAATTTCGATCTTGTTCCATAATGACACTTACTAGTTAGAGGACAGTATGAGAATCGCATTTCTTCTACCCTCATACAAGAAACATATGAATATAGAAAAAGGAAATCCTCAGAATAACTCCATATTTACTATGGAGCAAATTTGTTATTTATCTACTTGACTTACTTCCTTATTATTTACTAGGCTCTGTTTTAATAACAATTCAATGCACTGCTCATAAACTAACCAATCATTAGTCTTGCAATACCATATTAAATTCTTCTAAAGATTCCTAAGGTATCATTCAACTGAAAAAAAAATATCTGGAATATATTTGAAGTATTTTTTCTTTAAAAACAAACCAACAAACAAACCCTCCTCAAATAAACCAAACAAAACCCCCTACCCAAACCAAAACACCCTAAAGGAAAAAAAACACCCCACAAGCTCAAAAATCCTCATGAAAACCAAACCAACAAAATCACAATTTACAGAATTGGAATCGAGAGCTTTTTTTTCCCTTTTTAAGAATGTAGTCTGAATCTTATGGAACACCGGTTGTGTATTTATGATCAAATATTTGTTAAGTATTTTCAAGCATTATACTCTGTTGTCAAGCAGGTAGTTGCAACTATGAACTAGCTTAACAATAAAGTTTCAAGCAGTACTACTGTAAGAAATTTTAATAACCTTCAGAGAGCTAAGCTGCTCACCAACTGCTCACTTCACAAATGCAGTGCTAGTTAAATTTAAACAACAATCAGCTGGTCACACTTTAACCAAGAACAAGGTACTTGTAAAAGTATTGCATTTTTAACAAATTTAAGCTCTCTTCTGTCTGACACTGACCACAGGTTTAGCACACTAAACTCACTTCTTTATTTAAATAGCTTTAGAGACATTTGTAAGCCATTGCTATAAAACATATGCCTTTTTATACAATATCTATGCCCACATATCTTGATGCCAGACAAACACAACAATTTTTAAAGAAATGTAATATCTTAGGTAAAGTTCAGGCAACAAGAGTTGAGACAACTCTTTTTAATTTTGAATTTCCTTTCAGTTTACCAATACACTCAGTAAAATGAAGTGTGCCCAGAATTTAAGGGTTAGAAACATTTGGAGAAGATTAATATTCTTTCCACAAGTGGCATTAGGCAGTAGTCCTTTGTATATTCAAGATTAAGTATTTGCAATGATATTCCTTCTTAAAACAAAAAAAGACCCTTTTAATTTCAGCTAATTTCTGGTAAAAAATATAATTATCTATCGAAGACTGGAAAAAAAAAGAGTATATGTGGCTTTTAAATGAAAACCCTAGCAACTGTTAATTCATGACTGTGATTAAAAACATAGAGGAAGCTTGTTCTTACATCACAAAGAAAAGTAGTACTTTCCTCCTTTTGCATTTTATCTTCAAGCTGTCTTGTGACTACAAAGCTTATTATGCCAAGCTACAAAACTAGCTCTTACAGCATGGGAGCTGCTACAACATAAGCTACATGAAATTCAAGAGAGTCATCATCAATACAATTTTGGATATAGATGCCTTAAGTGAAAGGACAGAGCAGACGGATACTCACCATTGAACACCTCATTGAATTCGCCAGGAGGAGCATGAATTATGAATTTTGCAGCTATACGCACCTTAAATACAAAAACAATCATGTGGTTGTATATACTTGTATTCATTCTTATTCAAACCAGTCATGCATTATGTAATTTTAACAGCCAGACATGAAATTGTACAACTCCCCATTTCACATATTTATTCAGATTATTTTAACTACCTGTTAAAAACACAATATAAAGTTCCACCTCTTCAGACAGAATAAAGGAGATTATATGTGATTGAAGCAGACAGAGAAATTGAACCATTCGTGTTTAGTAATAAGTGGCAAAAAGAAAGAGAATATAACAAATAAGATCAATAACATATTCACAATCTATTTCAACTTTCAGTCCATGAATGACTGGGAATCCAAGAGAGCCAGAAACAATGATGAAGAAACACTTGATCTCCAAAGTTTCTCTTCTAATTGTACTATACATTCTATAGTTCTATACTTTCCAAAAGGTCCAGTTAGACAGTAACTGACAGATAAGCTTAGAACCTCTGCATAGACACTAAAAAGTTACTTCACCTGCATCTACCTAAGACCTTTTAGTGCCACATATCATTAAATAAAGCTTAAAAAACCCCCACCTTGAGATCTTAATTAAGTCCTCCAACAATTGCCTTCAGTCACAACTTCTTGCAGAATAAATGCAGTATAAGCCAGTATTTCCACTAAAAGTATGTACACCTGCCCCAGCTTTCTCCCTCCTTCTGCTTGCACAAGCCTTTGTACAACAGCAGAGTGAATAAAATCAGAAAGGTTATTGCTCTTTTTTTATCAGACCAGTTCCCTGAATTAGTTCACTGCACAGCTACAGACACATGTTCCTGCAAAAGGAACACCAAAATACTTTTAATGTGAAACAACCTTAAAACCTCTCAACTACTACCTAACTTGCAGAACGTCACTCAGCAGACTTGCTTTCATTCATTCTTCTTTCCCCTTAAACTGGTAAGGGTTCCCATTACAGAAATTAACTAAATAAATGCTGGTTCCCTAAATTAACCTGACAAAAGTTCCTATCCTTCATATTTTGCAGTCATCCAAGTTCAGCAGACGTTCTAAGCTCTCTTGCATCCTTGGTATGATGTTGCTATTCAAATACAGGCTACCACTTTAACCATAGTTCCCATTCCTAACACCTTCAATTACGTTTCTATGGAATGAGGAGCTGGGAAATTCAGTGACTGCACTCTCTGGGAGCACTGTTTAAAATTAAGCCCTTTGAGAAGTACATAATCTATTAACAAATATCTAAAAATAACCAAAGAATGCTTTACATGTACACATTTATTTGCATTTGAAACTACAAGAAAACTGTGTGACCATGCTAGAGCTCTTGAATTGACTTGTAAACAGCTTTTACAATCACGGGTGGCAATACAGCCAGTGCTCAGGCCCCTGGCTCTTGACAGGGCCACAGTTTCAGACAACAGCCTCTAGGAGAGGTGCTCAAGCTTAGAGTGCTCCTACAGAGTGCTCAACTTCGTCACTAGCAGTGTTCAAACCTCAGTGAGATCCCAAGTGACTAGCTCAGGCAGCTTTCAGCTCACTAACAGCATACCACCACGAAGAGCTGGCTAATGGAAATAGAAAAGAAAAACCTGTCAGTTCCCAACTTTCTAACCTGAACGCTGCATTTTTGACCACAGACAGCCTTTATCTGCTGCCTCAAATACCCACATCAGAACTCCTCTTTCCATGTGAACATGAATTGCAATGCATTATACTGAGATAAATGCCACAGGCTTTACTCTTCTCAAAAGAGACAGAGAGGCAAGAGTATCTTCTTCTATAGCTACTTATTAAAGCACTTGCCCAGATAAGAAGAAAGCATGATTTGGATTGTCTCCTTCCAACCAAAGGAGCTCATCTGCATTACCTAGATTACCCCAACCATCAATCTGCACACTCCGTACTTCTGCTGAAGTCAGGGCACTGTACTCAGCTCAATACTCAATCCAAAGAAAAATAAAGGATGTAAAATACAGATAACTTACGGTACTATTAAAGCACTCAAGAAGAAAGGTAAGACAGGCTCCAAGACTCACCAGGGTATTTTATCAAATGACCAATTATGGTGGTTTTGGCTGGGGTAGAGTTAATTTCCTTCACAGTAGCTGATACGACACTGTGTTTTGGATTTGTGCTGAACACAGGGTTGATAATATAGTGATGCTTTCGTTATTGCTGAGTAGGGCTTGCACAGAGCCAAGACCTTTTCTGCTTTCTGTACTGCCACACTGGCAAGGAATTTGGGGGTGTGGGGGGTGTTGGGAGGAGACACAGCCAGGACAGGTGACACAAACTGACCAAAGGGACATTCCACACCATATGACACCATGCTCAGTATATAAAGTGGGGAGAAGAAGGAAGAAGGGGAGCAATGGCATTTGTGTCCCTAAGTCACCGTTACACGTTATGGGGCCTGCACTCCCCTGGAGATGGCTGCATACCTGCCTGCCCACGGGAAGTGGTGAATTAATTCCTTGGTTTGCTTTGCTTTGGTGCATGGCTTTTGATTTCCCTATTAAACTGCCTTTATCTTGACCCACGAGTTTTCTCACTTTTACCCGTCTGATTCTCTCCCCAATCCCACTGGTGGCACAGTGAGCGAGCAGCAGTGTGGGGCTTGGTGGCTGACACCAGTAACAGAGTCAGGGATTGGACCTCACATTTAAGACCGAGTATTTAGTTTTGCGCTTTCATCATGACTAACAGAAGTAACTTCCTGTCTCAACTGGGCTAAAGTGTAGCAGACTCCCAGCTCAAAGTTAGATGAAGGAACACCGTTTCTTGGTTCCTTGACTTCAGGTGAACAGGACTGCTTACCCCTGGCCAAGGCCAGGTTAGCTCTGCGCAAGCAGAGAAACAAGACTTAGGGACATGTGGAGCCCTGAAATAACAAGTCCCTCGTTTTTGAGCTGGCAGAAGCTATATAAACAAAATTAAGCAAAACTTGGGTGCCCAAACTGTACTCTGAATGACTCCGTGCTTGAAACTGGTAACATCTCTAAGGTGAGATATCATGTCTATGCTAAAACTGGAATACTACCTCCTTTTCAGTTGTTTTAGTAATGTACAACTGGTTTTGTTTCTTTTTTCATTATTAGTAAAAACAGTTCTTATCAGTCAGCTACAGTGTAAGTAATATTCATTCAGAAGCATTCAATCGTAACAGATGTTTCTTCAGCACAGACCAACCTAACCATTACTTTTAACAAACGTTTTACTAGTAAATTCAATTTCTCACCAAGAATTTTTTCAGTGTGATAATTCATCATAGAAGACACTTTTTACAGAACAAAAACAGAGTCATGCAAATTCACAATTAACATCTGATCAAGTATAAATTATATTCACGCTTACAGAAGCAAAGAACCTAAGGTGTCTTCAGAAGTTCAGTCTGCCAGCTTAGACTCTGCATTTTGTTAACCTGCCTTTGTGAAGCCAATTTAAAACTAATCCACTTTTCTTCAGCAGTTAAGCCAAATTAACTTATCTGTGATGAATGTCTGAAAAAGCTCTTTTTCCCCAACTCATATACAGAGGAAGCCCATAAAAAAGAATTAAATCTCACTACAATCCAGTATCACTTAACACATTAGAATGGAAAAGCACTGAATTTTTCCAAAAATAGATGCTCTAAAAGAGGCTTCTCTTTTCCAAAACCAGACCAATGCTGAAGGATAAATGAATGCACTTCCATGAGCCTCAACAAGATCAGGATCTCTCCTTTTTGGCAGTAAAAAGCCTCTGGTTCAGCTCTTACTTGGAGAAGCACAATTAAAACAAAGTGACAGTCCATACAGAATGTGTTGTTTATGGGCAACTAAAAAAAAAATTAAAAATGCACATATAGCAAGAGTCAGATAACTTGTAATACAAAGTGACAGGCAAAAACCCTCAACTGCACATTAGTCCAGTTGAGACAGGAAGTTATTTCTGCTGAAAACTGTTTTAAGAAAACACGTCAATCAGATGCATTACAGTTGCAAACAATACTGATTATTTAATACACTAAGACTTTTAAAAATTGATTTGAACAAGTCAAAACAGAAACAATGTAATATTTTAAAAGTCTAAGTGACAAACCCTTTTTCCTCCAGGAGAACCAACTGCCAACTTCACACACAGTACAAGAACCTTACATAGGTATCAGCAAGTAACAAGAAATTAGGTTACAGTTAAGTATTCCTTTAGAAAATTCAAAAGCAAAGAGAGAAAACACTTGAAGTTTCTCCACTTATTACTCTAGTTACTCCCAAAACACCACCTAAAGTTCAAGACTGTTTTATTGATGTAGCTTTCCAAGATTCTGTTTACAGACACTGTTTTCAGTTTAAAGACTTCAGAGTGGCAAAAACGTATAAACTTCAGAGTTCACTAATTAAGAACATCCATTCATCAGCAGTTCACAAAATTCCAGCTTTTACCATGAGCCTATGTAGGGAACTGCAAATTTATTATATTAAATTTCTTAAATGCAAAAACTCCCAATTTAAGTAAGTTTTTATGAAATATGACTTTGTGCAGGTTTGAGCATTAATTTGGGTAAGTTATTAAAGAAAAAAACAAAACAAAAAACCAGACTTCAGAAACATTGAGAATGGAAGCATTCTGCACTGCAGGCATTCTCTTTATCCAATTTTCACATATACATCATTCTCAGTCTTGCATAAATGAAGTCTGGTATCAGTAGGTAAGAACTAGCAACATTTACTTTCTCAGTTCAAGTGAAGCCAAATGCTACTTATCACATCAGTTACAAGCTTTTCGATTTTATAAAGTATTTCAGTTAAGGTAAAAATTCAGGCAGAGAAGCTTAGCAAAAGATAAAAGGACAGGTTTACTGTATGTGATGAGCATGGGTATTAGGCATAGTGTCCAATTCCTCATTCTGCTAGAGATTAAAACAACTGGTCTGTCAACAAATGCCTACACTCAGTTACAAAAGTATTTGCAGTTGTCAGATTGCACAAGCACAGAGCAATGCAGTCATGTACAGAATGGTGACAGTTATGCTAAAACCACCTTTCTTTTCATACTTCTGCCTTTATTTCGCAATCTAATGTCTCTCAATGTGTGACACCCATCAGATACACTGAGAGATTCTACTTCTCTACCTTTTTCAGACTAAGACATTCTCAAGTTTGTTTTATTTTAAAGATGGTGTACGTAGTGGCTTCAGATGCCCCCAAACCACTCTTCCTGTTCCTGGCACATCAGAAGTGACACTGGTTGAAGAAGCCCGACCTTCTGTGCTGTATGTGCCTATATATGGTCAGGAATACGTGCTCGCAGCAGTGCAGGGGCTCCGCAGTGCCACGCCACTGTCAGCTCTGCCAAGGAACGCTCATTCCTCACAGTCTGATAAGGTACACCTAGCAATAACGGGGACATTAAAGCTTTCTCCATTTCCTTTTTCTTTTCCCCTTTTTAACTTAACTGAAACATGGCTGTATTTGCTAGGCACCTGGACTACTCACTCCTTCAATCAACATCCATGTTGCACTGAAGGAAAATATACTGATAAGCAAGACGCTGTGAAACCACATACTTGACCCTACTCTCTCCTACACATCATTTATTTCAAATTCAGCTGTGAACTCCTTGCAGCAGGGAGACCCACCCTGCCTCTACACTTGTAACAGATTAAAGTTCACTGCTCTATAGTAATAAAAAAGAAGTAGTGAAGCAGATATTAAAAGCCTTTTTTACCTAAAAAACTGCAGGAAAATTTTGGAGGAGGGTGTGTGTGGGGTGTGTGTAAAAGATTCCCACAATACATTTTCACTCAAAGAAAACTCTGTTGCTTACCACGGGGGGGGGAAGGGCTTCCAGAAGTTACTTTTATTAGTGTTATGGCACACAATGTCAAAGCATTGTATATCATGCATTTATGTTCCGTATTCCTGAGGGCACCCTAGCAATCTTATAAAACACAATAAGTATCCCACTCACAGGAACCTATGTTTGGCAAAAAAAGAAGATGAGATATCACATCAGGGAGAAGGGAGCTCCAGGAACAGTAAAGAGTCCAGGGAGCTATATTCTCAGTCATGCCTTCTGCTGTAGTTCTTGTTGAAAACCTGTCTGCAGGCAACTAAACAAATGGCTTTGTCTCGACCCATTCTATTTACAGGTAATTACAGGTTTTTTTCACAATTAGCCCATAGTTACAAAAATATTAACACAAATTGATTCAGACTAGGTAAATTCCAATTCTCTCAAGACCCTGTAATACACACTCACAATAACATATACGTCATTCAGGGATCCTGCTTGTACTACTTGGACTGATACTAGACAAAAGACTTATCTAGTTTTATTGAGTTCTGAGTTTGATTCAGACTTGTGGTTTGAGTTCAGCCTGAGCTGTACCACTGTTTTGCTTTGCTTCCTAAGGAAGAACAAAACTGCTCTGATATCTACCAGTCAAAATGAATTTTGCATTGACACATGTAACCAGAAACACAGTCAAACATTGCAAGATAAAATGCCTGATGCTCTGTCAGCACTGCAACAACCATCAACACAGTTTTTGAGTTTGTAAACCCATCAGAGTTTAGAGAAAATATAACTGGCTTCTCCTTTGGATAGCCAGACACATGGTATTACTGGCTCCCATTACTCATTAAATTCTTAGGTTAAATATTTCCCAGGATGTTACACCAGCAATTACCACACATCTTTTAAAATAATAAGACCTAGGGGTGTTTCCTAGGTAGCATAAACTGACCTAATACCATGCTGCTGCTACCAAAATGATTAATCTCCCTGCCTCTTCCCAAATAAGCCCTGTGATGCATTTTTACAAACTTCTGTGTATCACCAGTGCTCATCTATTTATGTGAATATTCAGAGAAGCAAATTCATATAGCTAAAGAATAGCTTCAGAAGGTGGCAAGAAGATAGCAACAAATTCACTTACAAAAGAGCTTTAAATTATTATTGCTTCTTGCTGCTGACAGTTTAGTGAGGAGAAAAAGCCTTTAAACAGCTGGACAAGCACTGGGAACATACATGTGAGAAAGATTACCCCACATCAGCAGCAAACTGCCTTCTCAGCATCGCATGAACATCACCATACCCACAGGCTCAAACAGTGAAGCAGCATCCCAAAACATGCATTATCTCACACAAACATGGAACCAAGGGCTCTGGGAGAGAGGGGATGAATATAAAAGTAGTGTTGCAACTGCTTTCCTACCAAGTGCAACTGAAAAATGCACTGTAGTATTCAATTCACTTCTGCTTCTGGAAGAGCTGAGGAAGAAAACACTGCAAAAAATGTGGTTCTGTGGCACAGGAAAGGAGGGGCACATTCCATGCCTATGGCTTTGACTAAACAGACATTTCCTTAATAGTAATGCCTAAAGCTGCATCGCATTTGTGGAACATGTTTTCCTCAATTACGTTTAATACACAAGTACTTACAACTATATAACAGTACCAGCACTTAATACTGGTGCAAAAAGTAAATCTTACACAATATGAGGTATTCTAGCTACATTCTTTGTACCTGAAGACCTAACTTGGATAATAAGATTTATTTGCACAAAAATAACTACTTTGAAAAGTGCTGGATGCTTCACTGTAGGGCCTTTCAGCAGCAGAGTATCTAAATATCACAAAAGTCTCCATCTTCAAATCACTTTACACAGCACATCCTATTAAGATGAAAGATTAAAAATTCTAAACTCAAAACAGGATTCCTCGAAGTCATTGTATCAGGCACAGTTAGCAAAGAGAAATATGAAAGCGATGTAAGTTACTTGGGTAATACACAAGTCTAACCATAAAAAACATTAGAGAAGATAAATCTCATCCATCTAATGGTGCAGTTACTTTTAATACTCCTGACTAGATCTAATTGGACACCTTCTAATGTCAGGCCCTTCCACAGATTTTAACTCAGAAACTAAAAGAATTATCCTGTTCTCAAATTAGTGAAACAAGTACATCTTGTTTGTAGATGTTAAAGGATCAAAATCAACCTGAGACTTTAGCTTCACCTATCAGCATCAATTAATAAAATCTCTAAACTAGAAAAAGTTGCTTGTAATTATAATACAGACAGCAGAATACATAATACTATTTTTCCCCTTTATTTATCTGAAAATTCCTGTCTTCTCAGTAGTTGGCTGGACAACAAATAATCCAAGAAAACTCCATACATGCCAAAGTGATTCTAAAATTATTGGTAGCGCAACATTTCCCAAATTTGTTGTACAGAACATTCTTTCCTGAAGCATCTTAACTTCAAGTTTTTGCCTTTCATGTGGTAGTCCTTTTTCCAGGGATGTACATGAAAGTCCAGAATATGAACAATCAGAAGGAAAAAAATAGTAACATCTCAGGTTCACAACTTAGTCAAAAGTTGCTTTCAGTAACTTCCAAAGGACTTTCTGGAATAAAACAGCAACTAAAAAGAAACAAACAAACAAAACCCAACAAACAAACAAACAAACACACTGTAAAAAAAAAAGGCAAAGGAAAACCAAATATGAGTAGGAGGTGTGTCCAATCAAGTAGCATTAAATTTCAGCCCTGGGAACTATGCATTAGGTGCTTCAACATGTCAGTATTTGAAATTACATAATTTTTTGGTATTTCTTATTTCATTGTAGGGTCAAACCCTAATATACGTCATCAGCCCAAGAAGCACATGAGGTGCTCGCACTCTGTGAGAAGCATGATAAGAGGTTAGCACTCCCTTTACTAAACAGAAATCTCATATAATTTGACAAATGTCTTGTCCAGTCATTGACCTAATGCAAATTTATGAGTAAATCTTATCCATAAAACCTTCAGCAGCTGAGCAATTGCATACTTAGCTTTAGGATCAGAGAGAGAACAGATAAGAAGCATATAAAAATTATCTCTTATTTCCTTGCAACAGTCATTCATTGAAAAAGGAAAAAACAGTATTTAGTGAAAAGCAAAAGCATTGACTTTTGCTTGAGAAGCAAAAGGTATAAGAAATGGCTAAGATTTCATTCACAAAGAAACCAACAGTATCATCTCCCACACACAGAACCAAGACATCCTGTTAGCCCAACACACGTGATCCTCTTTCTTGGCAATCCTCACAAAGTGGTACCCACTATAAGTTAAAAAGCATTCTGTTCATATCTGTAAAGTATTCTCCCACTACAAAGCCTAAATTTTTAAAGTGATTCTTCCTTCTACCTAGAGATACTTTGTTATAATTAGATACTCCCAAGGACATCGAGCCTGGATTCAATAGCAGTGGAGAGAGAAAAGGAATAGTATTAGAGCTTTCTCAATGAAAAAGAACGTGCCACCTTAACTGTATGCCTCTCCCTCCCAGTTCCAGTGTCTTAAAATTCCATCTCAAAGCTACCTATTAAAAATTTTAATGCCTTCTGTCAAGTTAAGAAAGTATCTGAAATATTTTACATTTTACAAGCTTTTTACTAAAGCATTACCAAAAAAGTACTTTCCATATGCTGAAAAAAACCTGCTTTCATTTCTCAATGAGCAGTTCAAGCCCCTTTACACTCCGCTTTCAGAAACTGAAAGTGAGTATTATATAGTCTTGCCTGAAAAAAATACAATTTTGCTAACTAATGTGGCTAAAACCCTTAACCTCTTCTTCAACTGCCAAAACTAAAACCAATCAAAAATGGGCTTTCGCAGCAGAACAGCTGGTGATTGTGTTGGAGCACAATAGAATTATATCTGCTATATCAGAAATTACTGTCTCCAGTTTCATTAGCGGGTTTGCTCATAATTTGTTCCATTGCTCTTCTCTATTTCTGGTTCAATTTGTCTCTCTTATCTACCTAAACGATGAGGTTTCCTGGAAAGTAAGCTTCCATATGAGTTTTGTGAGCACAGAGGTAGTAAGAATGGGGCTTTCGATGGTCCTGAGCTCTCACTGCATTAAACATACTCCATAACATGGTAGAAGTCCACAAAAAGTACCTAATTTTTCAAATTACTAATAGGAAAAGAATACATGAACTGCAGTTTTAGAAATCACTGATCTTATAATAACAGGTTTCATTTGTATTCAGCTTCAAGCTTTGAGAAATTACTTTTAAACTTGTCAAAAAGGCAGACAATTTTGGTTTGCATAGTAACTTTCTATGGAGGCACAGAGTGAAAGAGAAGCAGCATTGAACCCACATTGCAACAATTAAATATTAGGACAAGTTTCTGACCATGGGCTTAAGTCAAACATTGCAACATCTTACCCAGAGCGCCAGTATAATCTCCATCACTGGAGATACCCAAAACTCAAACTGCAAGTCCCTAAGCAACCTTATCTAAGTTGACCCACTTTGACCAAGCAGCATTTATCTCCAGAAGTTTCTTCCAGCCTGTGTGACTGTAGAAATAAATGAAGTTATTATTTGCAGTTATACATAGAGTTTAATGCTTCCCAAACAGTGATTCAGATATCTGTTCTGTCCTTTAATCTCAATGGTATTGATACATCTAAAAAAAAAAAAAAAATTCCTAACTCAAGACAACACATTATCTTCACACACATTTTCACATACATTCTGAGATGTACATGAAAATTTTAGTCTTGGGAGAACTGCTATATACAGAACTACGTCAGTCTCATAAGCACTCTGAACTTCCTCATTCTTATTAAAGAATTTCCTCAAAATGCTGTCAAAGTGTAACCATGGAGTTTAAACTCATCTTTGTAAAAACAATTCCTTCCACAGTTACACACTGTTACATTTCACTTGAGGAAAAATATTAACTTCATAGCTTTGAAAATGTAGTAAATGAAACACCAGATATGCTTAAAAAATAACTGAATTACTATACATTTAGGTATTAAAGGTTTTTCAATGTATCATCAGGTCCTGCTACAACATTTCCAGTTCCATTCAAAATTTAAATACAAACAAAAAACCAAGATGCTTTCAAGGTCCTCCTGCTAGACAGGTTAGCAAAGCTGCGCTTTTGCACAGTGTACACTAATGAACTACCAAGAAAGAACATTAAGGACACTTGCAAGACTTCACCTTAAGTTTACCTTACAGATTACAATGCAATTACACCCAGAAAAGGTTATTCAAATCCAGCTCCTACTCATCTACAGTCTCCAAGTCTCATTCAGCACAATTCTAAAAGTCAGAATTCTAAATCCTTTCAAAATTAATTGATTTAGAGCACAGGAATTGCTTTAACATATGCAAAGATTTCAGAAAAGTAACATTTTTTCTATCAAAAATTCTGCTAATGCTTCAAAGCAGTTTCAGGAGAAAGGTTTATATTTGCAATAAGGAAACACCTGAGCCTGCCACACTGGTGGCCTTGTATGTCCAAGTGCAATCTGCTGTCAGTGTATTACATTTTAAAGACAAAGTTACACCTGAGAGAATACATTTTACTGGTACAGACTTTTCATTCCAGAGCACTGACTTTTCCCTTATCTGACAAAACTACACCACAGTGTTTAGTTAGTGTAAGACCTCAACCTTTATAACCTAAATTAGGTGTCAAACCCTACAAATCTAAGAAGTTACAAAATTACCCAGTGCACCAGGAGTACCTCGAAGCAATTTCACAAATGGGACTACTTCCTCATTGTAAGTTTTTTTTCTAATCACAGCAAGCTGACTCACTGTATACCCCACTTCTCTGAACAAGTGACACTACTGAGACATAAGCTTACTGAAAGTACTGAAAGAGGTGTGGTTCCTTTTCTTTTTTTAATACTGTTTGACAATTCCCACATTTATAATGTTCAGCATTTTAAGGAATGGAAGGTCCTTTCCTAAGACAATTCTTCCCTTTCCTCCCTGAAAGCACCCTCATTTTCTCAGGCTCTATCTTGAGACATACACAGCTATTTAAATCCTGTGCAACCAAACCTACAGTAAACACGTCCTTTCAAGTCACGAAAAACAAATTGCAGAGCATAAGATTTATGATCTAAATAGTTTTAATGTTGTTTTTCATTTGTGCTGTTGTTTGTTAATGAATATTTACATTAGCAAATGCAACTTTTACAGTAAAAATCAGTGCCTTCCATCAATCATTGCCTATATTCATGTAGATAAATTGTACCTTTTATATTCACACTAATATGCTCATTAAAAATATTTTATATATGTTTATCAGTTTGACATAGCCACAGGTAAGAAAACAATTTCTACAGGAACTGGAATAAAACCGAACAGCAAAAAATGGTTACTAGATTTAAACAAAACTAATTCAAATACCCTGGATACACAAAGAGGTTTTGCATTTGTTAAGTGAGGACGCATTACCTGTATGTAGGGCACATAAGTGATGCCTTTCTGTTGCTTGAGAAATCAGAGCTTCAAGATTTACATCTCTCACACCTAATTTTTATTTATAAACTGAAGCAAACATAAACTTATGTTTTCCACATATCTAAAAGCTTCTGAACTTTCAGTGACCTATGTGAATAAAGGAACTACAAAAAACTGTCATTTCCAAAGCTGTCCTTGGCACTGAGAAATTGCTGGTCCTGGATGCTAAAGCCTAGAACTTTCACTGGCAATAACCCAACTTCAGATCTTTGGATCTACACAAATCTTACACACCTTATTTACTACAGATAGTTCTCAGATATTTTTTTTAAAATGTTTGTTCAAATTTATCCTCATGCTTACTATTATTATTGAAAGATAAGCAAGGCTCCAAAAATCTCACACTAAAATGTGAATCTAAGGAACAAGATTGAGTTCAAAACCAGTTACGCAATCTTGGATATTGAAATCATACTCCTGGTAACTGGCTCTTCTTCCTTCATTTTAAAGCTTCTTTACCTGAACTGTAACTCTCTGTTTTGCCATTATTCCAATTATGCCCCTTCTGTATTCTCATTTATGTTAAACACTGCAAGTTTTAAACTTGAATTATGCTAGAGCCAAACACAGTCACCTTAAATCTAGCAAAAATAAGATATATGAAACTGCCTTTTCAACACTTAAGTCTTTTGACTACACATGAAGTATGGATCCAAGACCCTTCAGAACCTGTCATATTACTACACCACTTGATTGCCTACTTACTTGTGCTCATACATGACTATTAGGGGTTCTGTTGTTCGGTTTACCTCCTTGAACTTCAGGAGTTTTAACCAGGGCTCTAGTTCCGTCCTTACTGAAATTATCTACCAAACTACCTCATCACCATCATTTGCATCAGCCTTCAACACTATCAGTTCTGTATCATGGGAGAAAAGCATATAAAGGGGCAATGCGATTTATTCCCCATGAAAATCAATGTTTGCCTGTTTGCATCTACTTCTACATTTATTTTTAGTCCCAACTGGATGAGTGAGAAGGGTGTGCTTGTCAAATGCTATCCAGCTGATTTTTTTTTAGCTCAGTAAACTGAATGTTTGAAATAACACTTTTATTGTACAATGACAGCACAACTTAATGCATCAGAAAAGAATCTTAAGGCATCACAAAATCTACAAGCATATTTGCCTGTTTTTCCATGAGTTTGCAGTGTTACCCATCTTTGCTTTCTTAGTCAATAAAGTACACTCTCAGGCTTGGAAAATTCCACTCATACAGGACAATCAATTTTACAGGGGACTGAAGCAGATAAGTAATCAATTTAAATTTACAATGGATGAGTGCTCATTCTATTCACTTATACCAAAGTAGGAAGTCTCAAGGTCTGCACCCATTTCCTGAATAGGTGAAAAACTGAAATTAGTGGGTGGAAGAAAGTTCAGAACTAAACTCCATCAGTCACAAAAGCACAGGCTGCACTTCTGAGATCATAAGAGACAAGATAAAACTGTCATTGTGTCTTTTCCTTTTTGACAGGACAAGAAGTAATGGGCACAAAATGAAACACACCTGAGCACCAGGAGACACTTTCTTACTGCAAGGGTGAGCAAACACTGCTACAGGTTGTCCAAGAAGGTTGTGGAGCCTGCATCCTTAGAGATTTCCAAAAGCCATCTGCACATAGTTGTGGGCAGCATAGTCTAGATGGCCCTACAAAACGACCTCCAGAGGTCCCTTCCAACCTCAGCCCACCAGTGATGACAAGATAACTTGTAGTCTAAGTATTTTCAGTATACCTTGTAGGTATGTACTCAATTAGTGTGACATGTATTTTCTATAAAGGGCTAAAAGAGACACGGATTACCACCTATACTTCTCGATCATATTACTATTTGTACTAACACGGAGGTGGCATTTGAATGTCAATTAAGCAGAGAAGGCCACAGTCTTAAAACCTCTTGGGAGAAAGTTAACGAGATCCTGCCACTACACATCCCTTGATATATATCAGTGCATCTCTAGTTATGCAAAGTGATCAAACAGAAAATCTGCCTTACTGCAACCACTTAAGACATTTCAGACATCCTTCTAACCTCAAATAAGTTTGCAACGTCATTTATTGATGTTTCTCACATGTGTGTCATTTCACAGCTTTCACAGCCACGAAAATCTAAATGTTTTAAGTCGAAAGTGAGCAAGAGCACACATTACATAAAGGCATGAGCAGTGCACCAGCACCATGTAGACAAAACACCACACCCTAGCTTGGAAACAGGCAGCTGCCATGAAGCTGGATTCAACAGAGGATGACAAGGAGCAGTGATAACTGAGGTCTCACAAGACATCCTGCTCCTTGTGAGGCTTTTCTGGAAAAATTTCTTAGACCTAGGTTTCCAACTGCCACAGAAAGAGATTATAGGTACATTTCGGTAACACAGACTGTCTGTTCCTTGAGTTTACAATTAATGCCTCCTAGTAGGAAGTAAAACAGCCCTCCTCGTGCCCTCCTCTCCTCAGTCACCTGTATCCCACCTCCTCCCGCAGCCCGCGGGGGATACAGGCCCGGTGCTCCGGCTGGCACGGGCACGGCGCCCCGGGAACGGGAAGTGGAGGAGGGGGAAGGGGAGGGGAGGGAGGGAGAGCCCTTCCGCGTCCCTGCTGCCTCTGCCTGCCGAGCCCCGCTCCGGCACACGGGCGGGGGCGGCCGCACCGGCACAGCGCCCACCGCCCCCG
>VWZF01006071.1:580079-690146 GCA_013396755.1 Sclerurus mexicanus
GGGCACCGTGGCTCCCCGGCGGCCCGCTCCGGTGTCTGTGACAAAATGCTCCCTCACACCCAACCGAAACCTCCCGTGGCGCTCCGCGAGACCCATCCAGCGGTGTGGCATTGCAGGTACACAGGGGCACTTGAGACAGGGACTGGCAAGGACTGCCCGCAGTCCGCTGGTAACTCTAACATTTCAGTGTCCAGCACAGTGTACTTCACCCAGTTACGGCAGACAAGGGAAAGCTGGTCACGGACTGGGAAATCGCAGGTGTCAGGACACACCTGAGGCAGTGGTGTGAATGTAGCCAGCTTCTAGCCGAAAGATCTTGTCGTGGAGTTCATCCACATCTGAAAGTCTTGCACGAGCATTTGTACACAAATGCTGTCACAGGCAGTAGAGCAAAATACTGCCAATATCTGTGGAACTTTTCAGGGCTGTCACTCTGGATGCAGTAACAGGGCTGTTGCGTGGAAATGAAAGAATGCTATATTGGGCAAAAAGTTGTTACAGTCAAATGGATACCTGGGTATTACAATGGCACAAAAAAACCTATATGTGAACAAAGGATGTAAATGAAAATAAGTAAAAATAATGAATATATAGGTTGGGTAACGTGGCCGATTCAGGAACCTTGAAGAGAGATTTAAAATCTCTGAAGCTATGGAGGATGAAGGTAATGGACAATAGTTTATTTACATCAGGAACAAAATAAAGGGCAACCAAAGTTAATGTTTGATAAGGCTGTTACTAGAAGTAAAGAAGTGAAGTGTAGAAAAGGTGCATCTAAGGGTTATCTGGGTTTGGAACATCTCACATATATTATTTGGACCCAATATAAAAGACAGTGGTCTGTAGCAGGGAAAGGCACTGTGCAATGTTCAGTTTCATGCAGCAGGACTTTAACTTCCACCCAGGAATCTGAAGAGTAACTGAGGAGGTCTGCAAAGCGCTCCTCTTAATTTTTGACACATCTTGGAATTTGCCTTGGATATTGCTTTATTTAACATTTATTTAACAGGAAGAATATGGAAATTTCAGAAGGATTTTAAAGGAGGACCAAAAATAATCACGAAGGTGCAGAGCAAATTTCAGGAAGTGAGGCTTAAGGATGTCAGGACTGAGAAGTGACTTCGAAAATAGAGTGATACACAAGTTAGGTTGGAATTTATATGCATCTTATCTGAAGTCATATATCTTTACTTGCTATTTTAAATTGAATGCAGCCAATTTCCAACCAGTAAATCATTTTGTGCTATAAAATTCACCTTATGCGTCAGTGTCTCTACACGTTGAGCAAAAGCTAATTTGCACTACAGTCACATACTGAAGAACAAAATCTCCTGTTGCTCACTAGCTAGCTCATGTCTTAGTAGATGCTTAGTCCCACTCCATGAAGCTCGCTGTGGGATGGCAAATCTGTCTGAGGAACAGTGTGTGGTTTACTGATGTGATGAGAGAAAAACAAATTAACTAAAATTCCCCCACAAAATCAAGCAACAGCTATTGAGTTCTACTTGATCTGATCAGACATGATAGAGCTACCAATCATGTGCCCTACTATTTTGCTGTACTGTTTCTGTCATTTCTTTCTGTATTGACTCTGTAGGACCAGCCCCCTGGCCCTTGAGTACCACTGGGAGGGAGAGCACAGCACTCCTTCCTGCAAGGTCTCCCTGTAGGGCTGTTGAAATGGCTTGAGAGAAGTGCAGTTTCTGTGCTAAAGCCATCCTGAAGACTGGCAAGGAGGTGATGGGGCATAGCAGTTGGCACAGTGCACCTCCCTTCTTCTTCTGCTCTGGCCCCAAAGGTTGAGATAAATAATGCAGAAAAGAATAAATTATATAAACTGACATTTTATCTATTGCATCTGCTCAGAGGACAAACTGACAAGAGGTGTTTTTGGTGCCTACTGGTTTAATCTGTAGGATGTACTACATCTGCTTCCTAGGACAAAGGTGGACTCTGAAACAATTTAACCAAGGCAACACTGGCACTAGGAATTTTAGAGTAAAGATTGACCATTTTTCTACAAGATATATTCTGCAATTCAGCAAGGATTTAAGGAATCTTGTGGCCCGTGTTGCAGGTGAAGGTAGCAGGAATATCCTGAAGCAATCTTTCCTGACACTGTATGGCATGATTCTCTGAGCCCTTTTCTTGTTCAGCAGCTGATAGAGAGAAACTCAAGTGAGAATGGAAGTGGCTCCATGGAAGAAACGAAGAGAGAAGATAGTTTGAACATAATGAACTGGATCCAGTGAGAACAGAATACAAAAGGGAGCCAAAAAAAGGTTAACAGGGAAATTACTGACGATAAGAGTGGGTATTATTGAAATGGGGAATATCATGGGTCAAATGGGTCCAATAACTGATCTGTAAAAAGTTGAGTATTTTAAATTAGATTAATGGGGAAGATTTTTGATACTTAACTGATAAACACCTGAGTCTGAGCTGGTGACTCTCAGCTTTCACAGCATCAACAGGGAGAAATAAGCATTCCAAGGGTGAGATTCATCTGACTTAGTTAAGATGCCTGATTTAGGACAAGATTATTGTCTTTAATGAGGGGGCTAGTTCAGACCCAGCTGTCTAAATCTTAGGTGTCTGTGTTATGACAGCCAAATCCCCTTTCAGCATTAGAAGATGGAAGGGAAACAAGATGATGGTTCAATGAAGGGAGATAAGGGCTAAGGGAAGAACATAAGGGGCTTGCAAGAATTTATACAGTTAAGAGAAGGGAAAAGGGACTGCACTTGTAATTCAGCATTGCTCTGTGCTCCTTAGGGAACCTGTGCTCAGGGAAGTAAATTACGTATTTATCCACAAAGGACTTTGTATCAAGAGGGCTGTATTTCTGTACAGCCTTTATTGCAGCTCCTACACAGACATCAGGAATGCTGTATCAGTAGCTATGGATAAAAGAGCAGGATTAGGATTAACAGAGGAAGAGGACAGACTGGGGATTAGGAAGTGGGGGAGAATTAAAGCATAAGGGTTCTGCACCCCATAATGGCTGAAGAGCACCCTTAAGATAGCAGTGTGTCTTACAGTAACTCTGAGACTTCTCCAGCCTGAACCAGTCTTGCTCTCTTTTGGTGTACCTCATTTATTTGCCTTTGCTCTGTATCAGGATAGATTGAGAAAACAGCAGTGGTACTAGGGGAAAGCAAATCTGAGGAAAGCAAAGGAACTGGAGTACTGCTTGCCCCAGCCATCAACTTGTTACAAGAATAGAACATTAGCTCACAGGAATTGAGCAGCCACCTCATTTTGGAAAGCTCTATGAGAAAATGCAAAAATTCCTTTCCTTCCTTCTAACTGAGCCTGGTTCCTGCTTATATTTTTAGTTATTTCTTTCTGAAAAAAAAAAAAAAAGAAAAAAGTGTAGTCTTCTAGCTGGATTTATTTACTTTCATTCTAAAGGAGACATTGTTTGGCAATTTTCTTTTTCAACAGGAAATGGCAAATGTGCTGATTTGTTTAATGAAGTTGAGATTCACTGCAGGAGTCCAAATTCCTTTTTCTTTTATTCTGTGTAGAACCAAATGTCTTATGAAGATAAAATCTCAATAAAGATAAACCATGCAAGCAGATGTGACTGAAGGGCTGGGAATTTCTCTGCTTATGTAGAGGAAAATTCCTCAGAGTCAGTGGTACTTCATGCTGTTAACAGTGGTGTGGAGTCTTAATTTTTGATCTTGTGTCACATATTAGAAGAAATAGTAGGAAGAGGAATCAGAATTTTGTAGTAAAGCAATGTAATTTTATTTCTGATTGTTCGGCTTTTGAATGATAGACAAACTTAGTACTTGAATACACTTGCTGCAGACCTCAGTAAAAGTCCTGAATGATAAATACTTGTGAAATTAGGACAGCGTCCAAATGCTGATGTGGAAACATAACTTCAGCCATCTACTTTTGAAAAAGTTGCCATGTTGTATATTGATAAAATCACATTAATTTATTAAAAGAGGTTTGTTTAATTTGGGGATTTGTCTGTTTTTCTTTTTTTTTTTTTTTGATTGTTTTGCACTGTTCTGTTTAATGGAAGACTGATGCAGATGGTGGTGCATTTTGCCTATAGCAGTCAGAACTCACCTGTGGCCTTACAGCCCAAGATCTGCTTCCTTGGGAGATCTGTAATTTCTTAACTCTGCACAGGAATGCAGTGGAACCACTTAGATGTAAAAGACACCGGGGAATTTATCCTACCATTCTCCTTTAGCAAAAGAAGTCCTATGTGCACATGGTTCTCAATATTCTGGAGCTGTAGAAATTGGTAGGTGTCTGTCTGACTATAAGAGAGCCAGGATTTCACCCACGTGGATTCTGATGTGGATGATGACTATGGGCCAAGTGAGGTAAGATTAAATGATGAAGAATCAATGGAGATTATGGACAAATGGGTCGTGTGGCTTTGGGGGGAAATGCTAATTTTTATATGACTATATATTTTCTCAAGGTAGCGTTCAATTTGTTTGTCTTAAAAAATACCCCATGTTGTCTTATTTTCCAGCCTCACTTTTACACTTAACTTGGTTTATAATGGTACAGAGGTCTGTTGCAAAGAGCAGAATTATTGTCAGAAGCATAACAAAGCTCAATGCAGCAATTATCCATAGTGTTCATCAACAAATGCTTGTTTTGTACTCAGCTGTGACCAGCTTCATAGGCTTCATTATTGACAACGCTTTATTCAATGGTTTACAAGGAACAATTCCTGCCCCTTCCCCCAAGCAGTTCCATTATGGATTATCAATTTGAGAATTGGATTTTGAGTAGGATAATAGTTCTGTCTATTCCTGAGAAGATTGTAAAAAGGAAAAAAATATTATTTTGTTGTTGCTGCAGTAAATTGGGATAATAGGGATAGTTGTCTTTCAACTGGGATGAAAGACAATTGACAAATGTCTAATGCTTACCTGGAGAAAATACATCCCACCATAATGTCCTCAGTCTCCCATGAAGCAATCTTTTGGTTAAGAAGAACAATTCAGAACAAAAGTAACACAAAGATTAAGGGTCTGATTACACTAGTTCCATTTCTCTATGTTCAAGAAATGCATAGAGGATCAAATCATTATGTTTGCTCTGAAAAAATGCTGCCATTTTCCTCTTTGTGGGCCTTTAGCAAGCATTTTGTGTGAACTAACAAAGTGGAAAATATTAAAACCAGAACTGTATTTTGGTAGTAATTAATAACTCACTAAATAATTTCAATATCTAAGTGAACTATTTCGAACCAAAGAAAATGCTTTTGAGCCTGAAAGGAAACCAAGTTTTATTCCACATGCACTTTAACCAGTTTTGTAATTTCTAGAGAATTCCTTTTACTGTGTACCTGTGCCTGTTTTAACTCCTGTTGCTGTGTTATAATGATATCCTTGACTGATATGGATCATTATTAGTCTGACGGAAATCCCCGTGTTCATTCTTTCCAGATGGTAAGCTCAGGCTTTTACTATCTGTGGAAAGTAAGTGCAAATACTGTGCTCCACTTCCTTTCTCACCAGAAAGTTTTGAACTTCTGGTTTTAGTCTCTCATGTCAGATCAGGATATACAGAAAAAAAAAAAAAAGGGAGTCCCACATCTCTGTTGTGCTGTGTAGGATGAGGTGATGAAGAGGTACAGATAGAAGTGGGATATCCAGATATGTAAAATAACAGCAGCTAGTGTGATGGAGCAGGCCCTCTATTCTCCCTTTTTTTTTTTTTTTTAAATTTTGTGGTCTTTGAATCAAAAGTAATTTTTAGGGAAAAAGGTAAAGGAGAGCATCAGAAAGCCTTCATAGATATTTGAGGTGCAACATGGGAGAAGACAGAGTTTTCTTGAAAATTTAATGGTGGCAGAAGGTGAGACCTTGATAACCTATGAGAGAACTAGAAGGAATGGTAATATGCAGAAGCTGGTGAGACACAGGTGGATCACTGTTTTTTTTGTGCTGCTTGCTGACATGATGACATGAAAAGCTGTTTCTAAACCTAATTGAGCTTATTTACAGACCCACTCTAACCAAGTTCACCTTCCTCATGCAGCTTGTGTCCTCACACATTGTTTTCTGGCTGTTCTCTTGTGTAGCATGTGGTGGTTGGACCTGTATGTGTTCCTTTCTGGTAGTTTTTAGCTCTTCCTTGCTACTTACTTGTTTCTGGATTTGGCTTTATGTTCCTTTTAGTCACAATATTTTCTTTGCTCTGAATCATATCAGGTTGCTGCTGCCACCATTGCTTCCTGCCTCGTGTGCTGGGACTTCTCTTGTGAGCCAGGAAAGAAAGAGAAGACCTAGAAAAGTAGTGGGAAAATGGGAGTGTAGGGAGGAAAGGGAAGCACATCTCATGTCACATTTTTTCATTACAGCATACTGCCCTTCACAATTTCTGTGCAATATAGCCTGCCTCTTGTGGGTTATATTTCAGGCAAGGATTTTTCACATGGTCTGTTAATAAACCCTCCATTGACTCATGGAAGTCTGTTGCAGCTCTCTAAACCTGGCAAAGTTGTGATTTTTTCATGTGTATGGTGGAGGACCTCGTGGGGTCACCTCCTGGTGACCAGCCCTACACGTGGCTGAGGCCGGGCGGGACAGGTGCAAGGGCCTTCTGCCCATGACATGAGGTGGGGGGTAGTGGAGTAAAACAGGCCAGGTCTGTGTCTCACCAAGGGTTTGAAGTTTTAACATTTACAGGAATTTCTGTTAGCCAAGCCAAACAAAACAAAAGGGAAACTGAAACAAATAGTGGTTTCAGTGGGTGTTGATGGACTAGTTCCCCTGATGTTAGGAGAGGAGCTGATGAAGAAAGCTGCAAAATCTGAAGGATGTGTGCTTGATGTCTGTGCATGATGCACACATCTATGTGTCCAATGTCATCTGAGATGTGCCTGACACTATATTGTATGGATTAGAGTTTAGTGATACCAGGCTATGGTGCAAAAAAACCCCAGTGAAATATGAGTCCTTGGGGTAGGAGGGAAATCTGATGCAATTGGCATAGAGATTGTAACCTTTCTTTTCCTGCTGCAGGATATACAGCCTTAATTTTAGGCTCTCTTTTGTAGTTTAAGGCAATCAATATTAAAAGCTGACAATGAGTGTACATTAATCTAGTGTAGAGGGCCAAGTGTGATGCTAGATACGGTGGGAGAGCTCTACAGGGTTTTGGGAAAAGGAAGCCAAGTCAATATTCAGTGTACCTGAAAGGGAACATTTAATAATTGGGAATATTAAAGCAGACAAAGAGAAGCATAAAATTCTGCAGCAACAAAATAGAAGAGCAATTCTGTGAGGGCTCCTCATGTGGGTTGGACTCTGGCTCTTCAAGGGAAGAGGTTTTAGAAGCAAGCCTATGTGCTTTGTTAGTGACATATGAAAAAAAAAAGTTAATGGCTTGCATTTTTCCGATAAAAATAATCAGTGTCCATTAGCAAGGGTTACATTTAGCAGATCCTATACAGATACTAAGCTACAAAAAATAAAATGATACTTTGCTTTTTTGCTCCCTATGTTTGCTCACTGGTGTGTATACATATAGATCAGAGCCAGCACAGCTTCATGAGGGAGAAGTCCTGCTTGTTAAATCTAATTTCCTTGTATGACAAGGTAACCCACCTCGTTGATCAATGGAAGTAGTTGATGTAATCTTTTTGAATTTCAGTAAAGCTTTCAGTAATGTCTCTCACTGGATCCTTCTGGACAAAATGTCCAGNGGTGCAACTGAGATAATTTGGCTTGTTCAGGCTGGAGAAGAGGAGACTGAGGGGAGACCCATTGCAGTTACAATTTCCTCACAAGGGGACAAGGAGGGTCAGGTGCCGATCTCTTCTCTGTGGTGACCCGTGAGAGGACCCAAAGGAATGGCATGAAGCTGAGTCAGGGAAGGCTTAGGTTAGATATTAGGAAAATGTTCTTTTCCCAGAGGGTGGTTGGGCACTGCAACAGCCTCCCCAGGGAAGTCACAGCACCAAGACTGACAGTTTGAGAAGTNAAAACTTTGACAAATTAGAGGGCTGGGCAAACACCAGCCATATGAAGTTCAGCAAGGTGAAGGGCCTGAACCTGCACCTGAATGTTCATACAGACCAGGGAATGAGAGACTGGAAAGCACTGCCGTGGAAAAGGACCTGGGGGTCCTGGTGGATGGCAAGTTGAATGTGAGTCAGCAGTGCCCTGGCAGCCAGGAGGGCCAACCATGTCCCTGGGGGGCATCAGGCAAAGCATCGCAAGCCAGTCGAGGGAGGGGATTGTCCCGCTCTGCTGTGCACTGGGGCAGCCTCACCTTGAATGTTTTGGGTCGTTTTGGGCATCACAATATGAGAAAGATATTAAGCTATTGGAGAGTGACTGAAGGAGATACAAAGATCGTAGAGGGCCTAGAGGGAAAGCCATATGAGGTGCAACTGAGATAATTTGGCTTGTTCAGGCTGGAGAAGAGGAGACTGAGGGGAGACCCATTGCAGTTACAATTTCCTCACAAGGGGACAAGGAGGGTCAGGTGCCGATCTCTTCTCTGTGGTGACCCGTGAGAGGACCCAAAGGAATGGCATGAAGCTGAGTCAGGGAAGGCTTAGGTTAGATATTAGGAAAATGTTCTTTTCCCAGAGGGTGGTTGGGCACTGCAACAGCCTCCCCAGGGAAGTCACAGCACCAAGACTGACAGTTTGAGAAGTGTTTGGACAATACTTTCAGGCACATGATGTTATTCTTGGGGTTGTCCTGTGCAGGGCCAGAAGCTGGACTTTGATGATCCTTGTGGGTCTCTTCCAACTCAGGATATTTTATGATTCTAATAAAAAGCCATGAAAGATATGCAGAGTGTTTAATCTAGTTTAGTGCATATTATAAAGAACATAGAATCATATGGAAGAGACCTTAAAGATCATCTAGTTCCAATCCTCTGTCACGGGCAGAGACACTTTGCACCAGACCAGGTTGCTCTGAGCCCCATCCAACCTGGCCTTGAACACTTCCAGCAATGGGGCATCCACAGCTTCTCTGGACAACCTGTTCCAGTGTCTCACTACCCTCACAGTAAAGAATTTATTCCTAATATTTAATCTAAACCTTTCCTCTTTCAGTTTAAAGCCATTATCCCTTGCCCCGTAACTTCATGCCCTTGTAAAAAGTCCCTCTCCATCTTTCTGGTAGGACCTTTAGGTACTGGAAGGCCACAGTGAGGTCTATCCAAAGCCACCTCTTCTCCATGCTGAACAACCCCAACTCTCTCAGCCTAGATACCATCTAAAAACAACAGGGATGTTTCAGTGTAGCTGTTTTGAAAAATAAAACCAGTTTAGAAACCAGGGAATTACTGTCAATGTAGAACTTTATTTATTTCAGTTAATTTACAGTCAGCATCTAATTGAGTAGATTTAACTTTAAAGTTTTATTAATAATACAAATGTAAATATGATGTAAAACTTCCTTTGCCTAGAAGTCATGTATTCCCTGATGGTAAGATTCAGGGCTTCAGGCATATGGAGTATGACAGTAATTTATCTGTCTTTTTCTGTTAGCATTAGGAAATAGCAGAAATAAAGAATTGTTAGTCTGTGTATGTTTCTTGACCACAGCAGTGCACTAGATGGCACTGTTGCTTTTAGTTTTACTACGGCCTTCCTCTTTTTTGGGAGCTTGTCTTAATTAGCTTCCTTTTGAAAACAAACATGCTGTTTCAACAAAGGGTCAGTGTACATTGTTCTGGGCTGCTGCTTTTATGTTTATAGTCATGTAATCAATATGTTGGAAGGGTAATTAATTTTTAACTTCAAGCCAATTGTAGATCAAATGCCACTAGAGTTACTGGGTGGAGACAGTTTAATTTCCTTTGAAGCAATGATACTGATTAGCTGTAAAAGGTTTGCCGTGAGTTGCTAGAGATCCAGAAGACCTTTTGCTTTGAAATACTGGTGTTAACTTTAAAGTAACACTATTCCTGTGATACAGATTAATGAGTTGTAGCATAATTCTGATAAAAGTTCCTCTCATTTACTTGCTACGTTTTGTCCTGTAAATTCCTATTTCAAAGCAGCTTTATTTGCTTTGACTATTCCCTTCCTATCAAAGGAATGGTACAGAATCAACATTAAGTTGATCAAACTAACTTTCTGCTTTTTATCCCTTTTCTCTCATTATCTGTCTTCGAGGACTCTAGAGGCCCGTGAAAAAGGATGAGATATGACCATCCCTACGGCAGCATAAAGGAAGGCTAGTGTAGGAAGCTGGGGGATTTTGAAATCTATCTAACCCATGCTTGTGGGGCACACTGGTGTCCTGGCCCTTTCTCCTGCTGTCTGTATGTCTTTCAGGTTCCTTACTTTGAGATACTTGCTAGCTCAATACTTCCAGTGCTTTCAGCCCATCCCCTTGATGCTTTCTTGTCCTCTGGGCTAACCTTTCTTGATCATATTTTCATCCATTCTCTCTCTTTCATCTTATTTCTCGCCTCTGTACTTCAACATTCAAACAAACTAGAATCTCAATGCTCTGCCCTCCATCCCTGTCTTACAACTTTAACATCTTCCTCCTGCTCCTTTTTTACAATCAATAAATGAGCTATTTTCATGGATAGGCTATTGATCACTTCTCCAGGTGTCTAGGTTCTTTCTGATCTTGCATCTTTGCTTTCCATTACATAAAAATTTCACTACAGGCTCTGACTATCCATTCTTGGGCAAATTGCAGAGCCTCTCTGCTGTCCTCATCTTTGTCGATTTCTTGGCCAACTTTTGATACTTTTATCATTTAATTGGATTTCATGCTGAGTAAAACAATGAGCACTGGTTTAATCTGAAATGAAACTTTTGTTTAGTCTAACATTAAAAAAAGTCAATTTCAAACCAAAAATTATTTCCCTTTCTCTGAAAAAAGCCAGCCTCTTGTATTTTTATGTAGAAACTATTAATTGAATTCAATCTGATCTGAGCAACAGTTTCTGTCCTTGTGAGTCATACTTTGGAGTAAATCTTATCAATTAATGGGATTATGTTACTGAGCTGTGCTGCAAAAGTCTCTGATTTCTGTTGGAACCAAGAATAGCCCTCAGTGTAGACTGGCACAGCCATCAGCTATTGAGACTTGTCAGATTTTTAACCTTTTCAGGAAGACAAAACATCATAAGTAGGATAATGATCAGCAGAGGTTAGGGTCCATGCTGTTACGTTTTCTGACAGAAATTAATGGTGTGGCTAATAAAGGCAAGACTGCAGTAACTGCAGCAGACTGTTCTGTAGACTGTGATCTACAGTTGTTTGTGAGATATTAGATTAAGATCATGAAATTTATTCCAGTTTTGACACAAACTAGAGATGGATATTTGCAGCATACAAGAAGACTGAAAACCCAATTATCATAACCACAAGAACTGGAAAGAAAAATCCACACTGTCTTCCTGTCTGTCAGTTGTACAGGATGCATTTTTCCAGTGATCTTAGTCACAGTGCCCCAGAGTAATACTTTTATCAAATTGGACTGTTTGGGGAGGTGGTGGCAGAGTAACATATCCCAACGTATTTACAGTAGAGGGAGCTGATGTTCAGTGCATGTGCCTGTGAATTTTAACTGCTATGCCACTCTTTGTATGTGCCATTTACCACTGTGTATGTAAGCACTGCTGAAGAAACACCTTCTTCTCTCAGGGATTTGAGTGGGATACCCCTGTATCCCTTGCCCACTGGCTGCAGTCTGACGGAACTCTCTGGCAGGATAAGTGGCCTCAGAGAACACTTGTTAGAAGAAGGCACCTCCTGGGGCCCCTGGGCATCGGGTTTGACATGAGGGAGAGACTGGGACTAGTGCTGGTATAATGTTGCAAACAGGGAGCCTCAGAGCATGTCCTCCCTTACCTGCCCAAGTCTGATGTTTCCATCTTTCCAAATATCATAACTTCTTATTACACTGCAAACAATATCTCTTTTGTGCTCTTAGCTTTGCTCTGCTCCCTGGGTTTGGCCTGTTTTCTGTCTGACCCATCTCATGAATAAGTGCTCAAGAAATTCTTTGATTTACAGCACTCTTTTTAGAAGCCAGAGATCTCTCCTTCTCTGGCACTGCCTGGCTGGATTATGCAAGTTATTCAAAGTTAATGGATCAAAGTTAGTTAAAATAGGGACAAAGAAAGTGTGAAGCCACTGAATACATATACATTAAAAAATACATATTATGTAAAATTCATGTAATATTATTTTAAGTGAATTTCTTTGGGTAATGTCGGCCAAGAGATTGAAGGATTAAGGTTCCAACCAATTTGACTTCCTGCTTGTGGCTTTGCTGTAGCTCTTTGGTTGAAAGTTGTCCTCCTTGTGAGGCAGTTTTCCTGACTTCAGTGGTTCAGCTAAAGTAATCACAAAAGAATGAGTTAGGGGAGGGACATTGTCTCGAGACAAAAGTAGGATATACGCTTATAAAAAAGAGGACTCAAAGAATTGCAGACCCATCTAACTTGTATGACCAGAAAGATCCTCAATCAAGTTATTAATTTGCCTTGTTAGCACCTAGAGCCAGAGTTCTCAATCTGTTTGTGAACAAAACCTCTAAGCAACCTTCGTGCTGTAGTACCTTGTTTTTCCAGACAAGTTATATTATTGATGTCTTTATTTAGCCATGAGCAACAGAGACACTGACCTAATCACTCTGCAAAGTAGTACATTTGGAGAGTACCAAGTTCATCCTTGGCACCACACTACAGAAACAAAGATAGATTAGGAAGAATGACAAGAAGAAAGTTAAGAATTAGAGAAAATAAAAGCTATGACTAAAGGCTAAAAAAACCCTTTTGTTTTAGAAAAGATGAGATTAATATGGGACATCTTTGCTTAAAATTTTTCTGTAGATAACCTGACTGTCACTTGTAATCAGTGTTGGGCCAAAAAGAAGGTGGTGAGCCTCCTACTGAGCAAGAAGTATTTAGAAGAGAAATCCAGGAGAACTTTTTACAGTATACGAATAATGAAACACTGAACTTCTTGTAGCTTGTACAGGTTGGTTTTTTGTTTTAAAGAAAACATTAGACAAATGTTTGCCAACACAGCCTAGGTGTGCTCACCCTACCTTAGTGACATGGGATGGCCCAAATAATTTCCTGACATGTCTTCCAGCACTGCATTTCTGTGTCAGTGCTTTGAAATGTATTGAAGAAAAGCAGTCTCTCCAAACTGGGTGGTAGCATTTATTATAGTGCATGTTAACATAGTTATAAAGGAAAACTCTTATTTCCAAAATTGGTTCTTTCTGCTAATTCTCTGGTCGGCTTTTCTCCTCAGGCCTTGGCACTAGGCATTATCATAGGAGGCTGAAATAGCTGTTTAAACAGAGGAGTGTTTGATTAGAAGCATCAAGAAAGCAAACAAGGAAGCTTTTACAATGACATTTCTACAATGTTTCAGTACTTCTTAATCACAAGTAATTTTGGTATTAATTTTCTTAACCAGTCTTCCTCAGAGAGATTGATTTTTGAGCTGTATGCTGTGGTCTGCGCTACTGTGTAATACCTTCATCTTGGACAATGTACGGATGTTATCTTAGCTATCACAGAGGTAGGATGGATTTGCCTCATTTTCAAGAGCCTTTTATCAGTTTTCCTTGTCTTGAAGTGTGAGTAATTGTAGGATAAGGGACATCTCTCACACTCTCTAAGTGTAACTTGGCAGTGTGGGAAGATGTATTATATACACAATGTGTATCTAAAGAAAACCCACTCCCCAAACCTAAGTGTCTGAAGTTAAGGATACCTTTCACATACATGAAGAATACAACACTGGCATTGCAAAACATAGATAAGCCAAAGCAGCAGCCCTCCTCGTTCAGATCCCCTGTATCAGTCTGACACAGCTTCCTGCTCAGTTCTGCTTTACTACTGAACAGAAGTTCCCTTGCAACTGTGCAAGTCTGTCACTTTCTGCTTAGATATTTAGAACTTGCAGTACATCTGGGAAGCGAAAAAACACTGGGAAGCGTTTCAGATCTTGGAGTTGAGCACTTCAAACAGATGGCTTCTTTCCAGAGAAAGCTCTTCCAGCTTTCAGAAATGCTCCTCATAAAATCTGACCTAGCTATTAGGGGTAGTATATAACTGAGTAAGGGCGGGGGGGGGAGGAGTGACATGAAAGTTGTAGAAAATAGCATTTGGTACCTTGAGCAGTAAAATCCTTTGATCTCCTTGAAGTTTCTAATTTCCTCATTGTGGCTGAATGTGTAAACAGTGGACAAAGTTTCTATATTCTCATTCGAGTGGGAAGTTTGGTGGGTTGCTTTTTGTTTTTGTTCTTTTTTTGGGGGGGAGAGATGGACTTTTTCCCTGCCGTCCCCACTGATATAAGACCTTTTTAGTTTGAATTCAGGTTGAAATACCAGAGTGTATTTGCTTCTTTGTGTTGTACTTTATGAATGAGTTGTGAGTCTGTTTTATACAATCTGTTTGGCAGAGTAATGCATAAGCACAGTATGACAAATATGATCTAAACCAAGCATTTCATTAAGGAAAGACATTTATTATTGGCTTTCAGTATGGGCCGTTAACCTTCATGGACACCACTTTCTCTGCAATGAAGTTACTATTTTAACACTATTCGAGGTTTTATGCAGTAAAATATACAACTATATAAATTTTAATGCAGTTGTGGTAAGTATTATAAGGACTTTGGAAGGGGGGGACATGAGGAAAGTGCTGTGTTGATAATGATTTGTTCAGCACAGTAACAATAATTTGTTTATATTGTTCATCACCATCCAGACTTTATCTGACTATTTGGGATTGTCTGCCGAAAATAATATTGGATAGGTATTTGTACATAGAACCTCCATATTGTGATTCCTTCTGGTAATGTGAAGATACTAGAGACAAGAAAAAGGAGGAAGTATTTGGTAAATCAGTTCTGGCAGAAAGAAGAACCCTCGGCTACTGCAGAGAAATCTAGTTTCTGCCAAATAATCCAAAATCAATTTCCCTTGACTCAAACTCAGCTTTCAGAAGAAACGAAACCCATTCCAAGTTGTCCAGAATGGTTAATAGAAAAGAATTCCCTTAATTTATCCAAATGCGTTGAAAGATACATTTTGAAGCCATTCACTCCCTAAATACATGACATAGATTTAAACACATTTTAAAATAATTTTTTTTGTATTTTTGCAATGATCTTAAGGAAACCCTGCTGCTATAATTTAATATCAAGATGCCTAGCAAATATATTTTATCATTGTTGTTGCAGATGCACAGGTATTTTTTCAAGATATTGTTAAGTAAATTTAATATTTGCAAAAAGCAGTAGTAATAGTCCTGACATAGATGCCCTTTATTTACATATATTTCATATAGCAGCCCAGGTTACACCTGTCAATGAGGTGAATTTTTTTTCACCACTTCCGTGACATGATTCACAGGAACTTTTAACCTCTTTCCATCTGATTCAGATCTTCTGTTCAGAAGTTCTGCCAATAGCTGCAACAGTTTGGTGCTCAGAGGTGTATGGAAAACACAAGCTGTGCTGGAGCATTTTTACAATTACCGAAGTGTTGATCTTTGAGCAAAATACTTCAATGCTGTTATGGTTCTTGTGGCCAGGTGGCAGGTATATCACATAGGCATGGCTAGTTATTTAATAGACCAGGTAATTTCAATAGATACATTTTCCATTTCCAACTAACAATGAATAAGGAAGCTATTCAGATAATTACATTTCTCTGCAAAATCTGCAAGTTACATGATGGGAATGTTTTTAACTTTTAATGATGGTTGTCCTTGTAGCAGTAACCTGTTCTAAGCTTTGCCTAAGGAAACCAATAATATCCAATTAGAATTGGATGTGACTCAGTCCTTGTTATGTTCCACTTGCTGACAAGGGTGTGTGTGTTGTCACACCTTCCCATGTGTTTGCCATAAATTCTGTACCATGACCTCCAATGAGCTGTAGCTTCGCTGTCTTTCTTAAATTGCCTTTATATTTTACTGACCCACAGAAATGATAGAGAATATACCACTGTTGTCTGAAGGCCTTTTTTTTCCTTCCTAATTAAGTCTCAAGCTCTATTTTTAGCATTTGTGTTCAGTTTCGTGACACTTGCAAAGCATGCCAACTGCCTCAGTGAGCTGCAACCTCATGGCAGCTGAGGTGTCCATGTTTGGTCATGCACCCTAAAGTTTTTGGCAATAACACTTTTCACATCCTAAAGGAGGATATTCAGCTGTCATTTGTGCCAGAGAGGGTCTCCATGTGCGCTGGGTAATTAGAACTCTGGCAAGTCTTAATACATAGTGTTTGTGGAAACGCAGAAAGCCTCAGAGGCCTGAGCAAGGATGCCTTCCCTGTTAAATCGTCACAATGAATGTGAGAAAACATTTGGCAGATACTAGTGACCCCCTAATGGCACTGGGCTGTGGCAAAGTACTTACTACTGAAGCAGAAAAGCACATGGAAACAAGAGGGTCTCCCTGGGCTGACTATGGCAAGCATTTACCTTTTGCTGAGGGTCTTTGGGCATGGTGTGTAGTGAGGAAGCTGCTAACTCTGTAAAGGGAAGCACCAAAATTAATAGTAACAGCAGCCAGAGAAGCAGCATTCCTTACACAACAGAAATCTTTTCTCTTCTGTCCCCCAGGAGGTCATGGAGTGGCTACAAGTGCTTAATCTTAATCAGAAAAACAGTCAGCATCCTCATTGGAACTGATTACACCTTGAGTGTTAGCAGGGTGGGGATTGCAGAAGACAAATTCAGGTTTAGTGTCAGAGCACACAATTCTAGAGTGAGAGACTGATTTCCACTGGGTTGGTGTCTGTTGAGTCAATAAAGTTGCTGTGAATTCTCCCTGCTGTCTGTGAGATCACAATTTCTTGTAAATGTTTTTACTAATCGGTCTGGCATAATCCTAAGATTTCCTGTGTCTTTCTTCAATGCTCGGAATACTCAGTTCATGACCTGTTTGTTAAAAGTAATGGAAATTGGAATTTTCAGGAATAGATATTTTGCTTAGTGTGTAAAAAACTTATTAGGATTTCTATTTCATTTATCTGCTATGACCTTTTCCTGTGATATAGTGCTATGGCTGAATTCCAGAAATGAAATTTTTAAAGGAAGAGTTTCATGTTTAGGATTAAAATTATTTTTATGTCCTTTTGCAGTTGCTCACCTGCACTACTTCTGCCACTGTAACCCAAATTGCAACCTCATCACTTATTTATATAAAGCATGTAGGTCTCTTCTTCATGACTGAATTTAACACCAGAGACAGAAAATTAGCAATATGCAAAGCCTTAGCAATCCAGTGGTACAATGTACAATTCCCTTGATTTTGAAAACCTTTAATATTGTTGGATGTATTAAAAATCTTCCTTAATAGAGGCAAATTACTGTCAATGTTTAATAGTGCACTCAAAAAAGTCGGTGTGAAATCAATAGGAAAATTTCCATGGGGTGAGGATATTCTTCCCTATTTTTTTAATCTCTTGGCTTTTGTGTAGGCTGTTATGCAATGTTTTGACCATGGGCCACATCCACTGTTAATATTCCTGAGAGGGGAAGGCTGCCGGTGTAAGTCAGCTGCAGATCTGCTGCAGTGTGTACCTGATACAAGCAAAATTACTAGGATGAAAAATTGAGCATGGGAAGCTTGTGATTCTGTTGACCCTTTCAAAAATGCAGTATATACCATCCCTGAGAAATCATGAGAAGTAATCAGAGGAATGTGTTACAAATCTGGTATTTAAGTTCAGGCCATCATTTGACTGTGTTATGCTGGTTTAGACTGAAGACTTTGGTATTAATAGCAGACTGGTAAAACCTTGGAGATTTTTTACTGACTTTACAGGGAAATCCCGAAAATGTATTGGAAAGTAAATTAGATGTAAATAATTAGAATAAGAAATGGATTAGGCTTGTGACGGCAGAATGTTTTCATCCTTAACTGCTACTTTCAATGCCTTTTTTCAAAGAATCACAGAATAGTTAGAGTCGGAAGGGACCTCTGGAGATCATCTAGTCCAAATTTCTCCCCAAAATATACTTTGAGTTAAAACTAAGCATATATATCTTTTGTTAGGAAGTAAATGTGTCTGCAGAAGATGTGTTTTGATGTTGGGTTTGCATGATATTTGAAATGACAGGTGCATATAAATGCTGTTTTAGATCAGCTGAGACATTGCACATTAAAGTATTTCTGAGTGAGTTAAGTACAAAATGTTCCCGAGATAAGACACTGGAGAAATGAGCTTGTAGTATCGTCTGACTTAAGAGTGGCACAAGACAGTGTGTGTTGCACTGTTTGTGGGGTACCCTCTTAAAATACTCTTCACAAACATGAACTTATGAATTCAGCAGGAGACACCTAATGTAAGCGTGAGGAAATGCATGGGAATCAAGGTCCCTGGGGACTGCAATGCCTTCTTCAGGTGTCACAGATAAGAAGTACCTTGCAGAGATGAAACACAGGATGGATGACCATGAGGGACACAGGTTCAAGAAGATGAAACTTCTTGTGGATCACGACTGATCGGGGACTTCAATGCTAAATACAAGCGCTGGCATACTTGTTGGGCCACACAGGTACTCCTTGTGATACCTAAATTCCGATCTTCAAATGTCACCCTAACTCTTAAGTGCATCAAGAATTTTAAGACTCTGCATGGGTGTGTCCTGTGGTTAGGCAAGAGGCTTCCTATTCAAACAGACTGTGCTATACTTGTTGATGACAAGTACTCTCCACCTTTCTCTGACCTGTTAATGGGTAGGAGGCTCCTGAACTGTGTGTTTTATTTATTGATGCAGTGTGTATTTTTATGTTTCTGAGTTGTTTCCCCTCTCTCCCACAGTTCCACAGGTTGCTCTTTCCATGTGAGTCAGAAAAAGCATACAGACATGTCGGCTTAAACAGTCGACATGAACAGTCATTACAGCACTCACAGCATAAAGTATTACAATAATTCATTTTAATAATGTTTATTAGGTCGTAACAACAACTATAAACATAAGTACCATTCAGCTCTTTGCAGATATATGAACTTACTAACATCAAATCTTTACCAGAATCACGTATTCTTACAGGTGTCCCAGACACAACATTAACTTTATTAAGCAAAAGTTCATAAATAGTAAAAACATCCTCTGTTTCACATTGCAGCGTTCCTCAAGCATGTACATACAAGTCTGGAGTAACTTCTCCAAATCTATGTGTCATAAACTTCCTTAGCTGTTTTAACAACCACAGAGATGATTTTTTTTTGCCTGCAGCAAAGCCTTTTGTCCTTGGGCAATCTACAATTAGTATCTCTCTCAGCAGACATGAAAGTTCATTTCTGAAATGAAAGTGGTGATGAAACACAATACAATATTATCTGCTCATAGTTTGCCTACACACTCTTCCCTCATTATAAATCTTTCAGTTAAAACACTGTCTCCCAAGAACAATGTATCTCCCTCATATCTGTTCTTTATCTGCACTACCTCTCTTTGAAGACCTTAAAATGGTTGGCGTGCAGCAATGGAGATATTGTACTTAGGGTGGAGTGTGTTTACAGTCAGTTCTTTTTCCTTTTTAATATTTACATAGTATTTTTTAAGGTTGCTACAATTTATGATTCATGTACATTGACATAAGTTTTCTGAAATGTTCACAGTGCAGTATTTTGTGGCCCAACCAAACTTTGTAAATGTCATTAAAAATAAACTTTTTTTAATATAAAAATAGAATATTTTATGTGTTTACACCAACAAACCCAGTTCTATCTTATTCTAAGCAAGTTATACAGTAGTATGCACAGAATTCCACAGGAACAGAAATGACATGTGATGCTTGCCCTAAAGCTATAGTACTCTTCCCTAGTGAATGAAAGTTTTATTTACTATCTCTTTTTAAAATTTTTTCTCTGGTCAAAATTTAGAATTAAAAGTATCATAATTCACTGGGTTCTGTGATTCAAGAAGGGGGTAAAGGGGGCCTAAAGCTATTTCTTCTGATCACTCCTCTCTGCTTTTCAGGGCTGGCATGGGGAAGGTATCAATATGCCTGCTATGGCATTGTCTTTATAGGTCAGGGCTGCCTGCAACACCTCTGCTCTTTACTCACCTGTGGCAGCATCTCCACCCAAGGGCAGGTGGTGGAGCTTCAGCTGCTTGCCAAGTGACTGACCAGACAGCAGCCTTCAAGTTTTCATTCTCAGAAGGATTAATTCTTTATTAAAGAAATGGAGACTTTGCATTTTTCAGCAAGAGATCTGTCAATACAGGCTGTTTGACTCAAAGAAATGGTTGAATGTTGGAATAATGTTGACACTAGGAATGCTTTAAGCTAGATGATTTTCCCTTTGTTTTATGTACCGTCTGACTACACCAGAGGACAGGTAAGACTGACATAAAATCATAGAATGCTTTGGGTTGAAAGGGGACCTTGAAGATCATCTAGTTCCAACCTCTGTGCTGTGGGCAGGAACACCTTCAACTAGAGCAGGTTGCTCTGAGCCCCATCCAACCTGGCCTTGAACACCTTCAGCAATGGAGCATCTGCAACTTCCCTGAGCAACCTCTGCCAGTGCCTCACCACCCTCACAGTAAAGAATTTTTTCCTAATATCTAATCTAAACCTACCCTCTTTCAGTTTAATCACATTCCCCCTTGGCCTGTCACTACATGCCCTTGTAAATAGTCTTGCCCCATCTTTCCTGTAAGTTCTCTTCAGGTACTGGAAGGCCACAGTTAGGTCACCCTTCTCTTTTCCAGGCTGAACAAACCAATTCTCCCAGCCTTTCCTTATAGGAGAGGTACTTCATCCCTCTGATCATCTTGGTGGCCTGCTCTGGACTCACTCCAACAGCTCGAGGTCCTGGCTGTGCTAGGACCCCAGAGCTGGGTGCAGTACTCCAGGTGAGGTCTCACCAGACCGGAACAGAGGGGCAGATTCCCCTCCCTCGACCTGCTGGCCACGCTGCCTTTGATGCAGCCCGGGATACAATTGGCTTTCTGGGATGCGAGCACACACTGCCGGGTCATGTCCAGCCTCTCGTCCACCCCAAGTCCTTCTTGGCAGGGCTGCTCTCCATCTGTTCATCCCCCAGTCTGTACTGATGCAGGGCGTTGGCTGGCAGCACCTTGCACTTGGTCTTGTTAAACCTCATGACATTCCCACAGGCCCAGTTCTCGAGCTTGTCCGGGTCCCTCTGGATGGCATCAGGTGTGTCAACAGCACCACTCAGCTTGGTGTCATCTGCAAATTTGCTGAGGGTGCACTCAAACCCTTTGTCTGTATCATTAGTGAAGATATTAAATAAC
The DNA here is from genome assembly GCA_013396755.1 of Sclerurus mexicanus. Classification (NCBI taxonomy): domain Eukaryota; kingdom Metazoa; phylum Chordata; class Aves; order Passeriformes; family Furnariidae; genus Sclerurus; species Sclerurus mexicanus. The sequence continues at coordinate 601,316 of VWZF01006071.1, forward strand.
ACTGGTCCCAATACAGACCCCTGAGGGACACCACTCATCACTGATGTCCATCAGGACTCTGAGCCATTGACCACTACCCTCTGGGTGTGACTGTCCAACCAATTTCTTACCCATCCAACAGTCTACCCATTGAATCCATCACTCTCCAATTTGGAGAGAAGGATGTTGTGGGGGGACTGTGTCAAAAGCTTTCCGGAATTCCAGACGACATCTGTAGCCCTTGTCCACTGATGTAGTCACTCCATCTTAGAAGGCAAGGTTGGTCAGACAGGATTTTCCCTTGATGAAGCCATGCTGGGTGTCTCAAATCACCTCCCTGTCCTTCATGTGCTTTAGCATACTTTTGGGAGGATCTGTCCCACGATCTTCCCAGGCACAGAGGGGAGGCTGACCAGTTAGTAGTTCCCAGAGTTGTCCTTTCTACCCTTTTTAAAGATGGGTACAGTGTTTCCCTTTTTCCAGTCACCTGGGACTTTGTCTGACTGCCGTGGTTTTTCAAATATCACAGAGAGTGGCTTGGCAACTACATCAGCCAATTCCTTCAGGACTCTAGGATGCGTGTCATCAGGTGCTATAGACTTGTGCACATTCAGGTTCCCCAGGTGGTCACAAACCTTATCTTCACTTACAGTGGGAAGGGCTTTTCTCTCCCTGTCTTCATCCTGTTGTCCATCCACTCAAGAGGTATGGGAAGAGAGGTTGCCACTGAAGACTGAGGCAAAAAAGTGAAGTACCTCAGCCTTCTCATCCATTGTTACCTGTTCACCAGTGTTGTTTATCAGAGGGGAAAACCTTCCTTGACCTTGCATTTCTGATTAACACACCTGGAGAAGCCCTTCCTGTTATTCCTTGCATCCCTTGCTAGGTTCAGTTCCAGTTTTGCCTTGGCCCTCCTCAGCCATTCCCTACACAATAGTACTTCTCTATACTTATTTTACTGCACACCATTTCTGGATTTTGGTTTCTGTTAAGACACTTACACGAGGCTGGCTCTCCTGGCTGCCTAAGTTCTTAGAAACCTTGTTGATGTAGTGCAAAAATCCAAAGTTTGGACCATGTGGGAGAAAAATACATCTTAAACTCTTGTAACATTGTTTAGCCTTTTGTGTGAAAACCATTTCTGCACTGCTTGTAATCCTAAAGTACATGCACAGTAATAGTCCTTCCAGCCATACTGACTGATACTCTACTTTCTCCTTCATGGCGTTAATGATGAATCTTTGTTCTTGGGTCTGAGCACACATTAATGACAGTTTGTGGGAATTAGCTCTGGATAGTAGCACACCACATTTTCATTTGGTAAGTTCATGCAGTTGTCCAAATACTTGGAAATTAGCTGTGATGGTTTCTAGAATCCCATAGCCTTAAACAATATGATATTCTGTCCTTGTACTAGTACAACTTGGGCAACAACATAAACGTGTGCAACAGTGTTCTCACAAAGACCAGGCAGTAAAAACTAGTGGACAAAATGTTTTGCTTTTTGTTCATACAACTAAGAATGGATTTTCCTCTACTTCAGACATTCCCGTCATGTGTCAACGTCCATGTCTGTGTTGTCTTGTGATGATAAAAGAGAAGGATATGGAGCAATGCACTTCACGTTGACATAAGTAGCATTGACGTGAACGTAGTGTTCCCCAATAAAAGTGGAGAAGATTGTTGATATATTTGAAACAAGTTCAGAAAATGCTGGACGCATCTCAGGTTTTGGATGCCAGCACTTCAGCATGACTTCATACCTGCCATTCAAATAAAAGNGCATACTTTTGGGAGGATCTGTCCCACGATCTTCCCAGGCACAGAGGGGAGGCTGACCAGTTAGTAGTTCCCAGAGTTGTCCTTTCTACCCTTTTTAAAGATGGGTACAGTGTTTCCCTTTTTCCAGTCACCTGGGACTTTGTCTGACTGCCGTGGTTTTTCAAATATCACAGAGAGTGGCTTGGCAACTACATCAGCCAATTCCTTCAGGACTCTAGGATGCGTGTCATCAGGTGCTATAGACTTGTGCACATTCAGGTTCCCCAGGTGGTCACAAACCTTATCTTCACTTACAGTGGGAAGGGCTTTTCTCTCCCTGTCTTCATCCTGTTGTCCATCCACTCAAGAGGTATGGGAAGAGAGGTTGCCACTCAAGACTGAGGCAAAAAAGTGAAGTACCTCAGCCTTCTCATCCATTGTTACCTGTTCACCAGTGTTGTTTATCAGAGGGGAAAACCTTCCTTGACCTTGCATTTCTGATTAACACACCTGGAGAAGCCCTTCCTGTTATTCCTTGCATCCCTTGCTAGGTTCAGTTCCAGTTTTGCCTTGGCCCTCCTCAGCCATTCCCTACACAATAGTACTTCTCTATACTTATTTTACTGCACACCATTTCTGGATTTTGGTTTCTGTTAAGACACTTACACGAGGCTGGCTCTCCTGGCTGCCTAAGTTCTTAGAAACCTTGTTGATGTAGTGCAAAAATCCAAAGTTTGGACCATGTGGGAGAAAAATACATCTTAAACTCTTGTAACATTGTTTAGCCTTTTGTGTGAAAACCATTTCTGCACTGCTTGTAATCCTAAAGTACATGCACAGTAATAGTCCTTCCAGCCATACTGACTGATACTCTACTTTCTCCTTCATGGCGTTAATGATGAATCTTTGTTCTTGGGTCTGAGCACACATTAATGACAGTTTGTGGGAATTAGCTCTGGATAGTAGCACACCACATTTTCATTTGGTAAGTTCATGCAGTTGTCCAAATACTTGGAAATTAGCTGTGATGGTTTCTAGAATCCCATAGCCTTAAACAATATGATATTCTGTCCTTGTACTAGTGCAACTTGGGCAACAACATAAACGTGTGCAACAGTGTTCTCACAAAGACCAGGCAGTAAAAACTAGTGGACAAAATGTTTTGCTTTTTGTTCATACAACTAAGAATGGATTTTCCTCTACTTCAGACATTCCCGTCATGTGTCAACGTCCATGTCTGTGTTGTCTTGTGATGATAAAAGAGAAGGATATGGAGCAATGCACTTCACGTTGACATAAGTAGCATTGACGTGAACGTAGTGTTCCCCAATAAAAGTGGAGAAGATTGTTGATATATTTGAAACAAGTTCAGAAAATGCTGGACGCATCTCAGGTTTTGGATGCCAGCACTTCAGCATGACTTCATACCTGCCATTCAAATAAAAGAAGTGTTCAATTATGAAATCATGTAAAAAGGCAAAACTCCAACCCTCTCTTTCCTCCCACAGTCTCAATTACTATAATATTAGACTCAGCTGCATTTGCAGAAGGCTTTGCAAACTATTTACTTACAGTGGGTCAGGGCAGTATTCAGGTTGTAGCAGCCTTCTTCCTTGTAATAAGTAAACAGTTATATCAAAAGAATTTACATCAGGATAAGGTGGTGCCCCTCGTGTCATAAGTTCCCATAACAACACGCCAAAGGACCACTAAGAAAACAGAGAAAGAAATAGTAAGTTATAGGGTTGGAGGGCTTTACATTCTAGTTTTAATCTGGAAATTTTTAAATCTGGTTTGACAGATTTAAGCATTCAAATGCATGGATTTTCCCTTTGAAAAGCTATTTTACTGCATTCAGTTTTCTTTTAAGTGGTCTAATAAATGCTGTAGGGACTTGAGGAACCACTTAAATAAGAGCCGGAGAATCTCAACTAAGTAAATGAAAGGAAATAAAAGCCTATAGGCCTGCTACTTTTCTGGTATAAATTGGCAGACCTCTTTTGAGGTTAATGGAGCTCTGCCAGTTTACTTGAGCTGATGATCTGACTGACTCTGTGTAAATATATATTGAAGACAATATATGTGGTGAAAAGTCTACACATCTCAGGCTAATCTGAATCTGGATTGAAAGGAGAGCTAAAATACAAATCCAGCCAACTAATAACTTCATTTTAACAATTTTTTCTTCATGAACGGCCAGGTAATACTTGAGACTGCTGCAGGCAGTCAGTAAGTATTTATAAAGCAAGTAAAGTATTTTTGAGAATTGTTAAGTGTTACAAGTCTCAAAGTTAACCTGTTTTGTCAAGCTTTCCAGAGCCCCTCCTATAGCAGAGTTCAGTTCCAACTTGGCTTCTTGGAATGTCCTTAGTTTCCCTTGGAACAGGGTTGAACTAATTCTTTCCTGAGCGCTAAGAGATAATCAGGTCAACAACTTGTTGCTTTGTGATTGAGACAAATACACTTTCTGGATATACAAACAGTCTTTTATTCTTACGTGAACTAAAGTTAAATTCAAATATAAGTTAAATATAAGTTTTGATTTGGAGTTAGTCCTTTCATTAAATACTATAAAGATGCCTCAGGCAATATAAAAGAAATAAATAGGTGATACAAATATGTTTATACATTACCACATCTGACTTCGTTGTGAACTTCTGAGTTTGTAAACTTTCTAAAGCCATCCATTTCACTGGCAGTTTAGCTCCTGTTTTATTGTGTACACTGTAGTATTCTTTATCATAGACATCTCTAGCAAGACCAAAATCAGCAACCTTGACAGTGAATTTTTCATCCAACCTGGAGAAATGACAAAGAGTATTATTTGCAAGTAAGCAGGCAAGATTTACAGTAGTGGTGGATTATAATTAGTGACGTGCATTTTTGAAATGGTGGATTATAATGAGTGACTTGCATTGACTTTGAAAGGCAGTACTTTATTTTGGATCTATTAACCAATGTAACAATGAAATAAAAAGTGCAGCAAAGTATATTTCATACCCATTTAACACAGTGAATGAACTCAGGAAATTACTGATATCGTTTTGATAATAGAATTACAGTTATTTTAAAACAATTGCTATGTATAAAAAGAGTTTTGCTAATAGCCTATACATACTGATTGAGTGCTGCATCATTTTTTCCACAGCTGTATCTTCTTCTGTATCCTTAAAACCAGCTCATTTTTATTGCTAAGTCAAGGCATCACCTTTCCTATTTACTCTCAATTTTGATAAGGAGGGATCCATCATTATCTCAGTGACTGCCTCTATACAATAATGTAGTCCTGTAACTAAGGATGTGTTTGGCGTCTGTACTGGGAGAAAATGATGGCAGAACAAAAGTTCTGCTGGGATTACAGCTCAACCCTACCAGAAGATATCCCTAGCTTTGCTTCTCCTAAGGTTGGTGTTTGTCCTGGTAAGTAGTATCATTGTCAGAAAACACACGGAGCATACTTACGCCTATCCTTCATTACATGTGCAGACCTAGCTACAGCAAACACTTGCTTTTGGACTGCTTTACAGAATCACAGAATCTTAGAATTTGTGAGGTTGGAAGGGACCTCTGAAGATCATCTAGTTTACCACGACCTGTCTGCTCAAAGCAGTGTCAGCTACTGCAAGTTGCTCAGGACCATGACCAGCTGGGGTTTGAGTATCTGCAAGGATAAAGACTCCACAACCATGCTGGCCAACCTCTGCCAGTGTTCAGTCATTATTACAATAAAAGCATTTCTTCCTATGTTTAAATGCATTTTTCTCTATTTTGATTTGTGCCTGCTGCCTCTTGGCCTGTCCCTCAGCACCATTTAGATCTTCTTTAGTCTACCATATCAGGTATTTATACATATGGGTAAGATCCCTCTGAACCTTCTCTGTGCTGAGCCATCTCATCTCTCTCCGTGTCTACATGTTGCATTCCTCTGTCTCGGATTTATGAGGTTTCTGTCTGGACAACTCTGTTCTGTTAAAGTCCCTCTGAATGGGACACAACTGTCTGCTACATTTCCTAATGTTATAACTAAATCCGGTGAAGGGAGTAGGAGGGAAGTTTGATGGACCAACAGGAGACGGTTTATGCCATAGCAGGTTCCTGCACTTCTTCCAAGATAGCAGAATAGAGTTAAGAGTCCCCAGAGATTACATTTGCATCCTAGCTTCCTTTCTGATAGACATTACCACTGTGGCAGGGGCTGTGCTTCTGAGTGATGGATTGCACATGGCCACTGGGGAAAGTGGGTCTTCTCTTATGGCAGCAGCTTGGCTCTGAAGCCACACAGAAGTAAAAAAGCAGCCATTCAGTGCTCATGTGCGACACCCTGATAACTGTTCCCTCACCCAAGAAAGAGACACAGGCCAGAGGGAATGTTCTGTTGTCACTATTTGGACTTTGATTAGATGAACTAGGATTTTGTCCAGTAATCCAGATAACTTCTTCTTAGGAAACCTGAAAATTATGTTGCGTGTGGCTTTTTTCCTCCCTTAAAAAACAGAACTTGTAAGAAAATGTTCTTTTTCAAAGACTGCTCAGCTGCACAAGCATGCACCCTTTGAAAAAAGAATAAAAAATCTGATGCCACAGGTTAATGAACTTTTTGCAGCCAGAGTTCCAGTTTATGACATGCTAAAAATAAAATCTAATGTTTAATCCTGTACCTCATTAATTCACAACATCGGTGATAAATCAGTAGAATCGTATCGGCAGCTCCTGTATCAGTCTTTGTGTGAACTGAACTGTCTGGCTACCCAGACACTAGTAAGATTCTTTGAATGTTAATTTGTGTGCACCACTGAGCTAAAGTAAGCTCATACTCATGTAATAGAAGACTGTCAGGAGGTCTCACTGGTGTTTCTTTGTGTTCCTGTTTTTCTCACAAAGTTCCTCTGTGTTCCTCTCCCTCCTGTTAGGTGTGGTAGCAGAGACACGCTGCTCTTGACGAGGTTGGGTGGAAGCACAGCAAGTTGAGGCAACAGCAGTTTAACTCCCCTTAGGAGATGCCTTTTAAACTCTCTAACCAATGATTTTGAGAGGCTACACTTTCACCTCAGCTTTCTTATTTCTCACGCTCAAAGAAAGCTTATGTGTAAGAAATGAGCCCTTAGCAAGATGAGTAGCTCATCAGTATGCAAGACAAACATCAGTATAATTATGGAGCAATGAAAAAAATACTCTATTTTGACTTAAAAAAAAACAACAGAGTCCTGGAAATTTTAATTTATCTCATCTCACTGTTGTACACAGAAGAGTGTGATAACATGGCTAGAAGTAAATATTTTTACTTACATACAGTTTCTTGCTGCCAAATCTCTATGGACAAACTTTTTGCTTGCAAGGTATTTCATTCCTTTTGCGACCTGAAGGCCAAATCCAATTAAATCTTTTACTGTTGGATTCTGTAAAATATAAACATTTGTGATACAATAATTGCATAAGCTTAAGGAGAAGGCTGCTTCTTGCCGTGACTCTTCAGGTTTTACACACCACCTATCCTGCCACCAGAATGATCAAGACAGGTTGGTGCTTGTGGTGAAACTGGTTTAAGTTTAGGTCAAGTTCTTACCTCCAGTGAGAAAACACACTATCAGAAAACAAAAAAAGCTGACAGCCTCCAGAAAAGTGGAGCTTGCAGCATAAGCAGCGTAACCTGGGCTGGGAAGTGGAACAGTATGCTGAAACCTCAGCGTCACAGCTGATACACAAAATTCATATGTGAGCTTAGGAGTAATAACATGTAACTCAACAGAAGGTACAAACTATGAACTTGGAGCTCATCAGCTAGAGATGACCAAGAAAGGAGATAGTCCTATTTGGGACAATATAAGGCAAATGAGACCTTAAAAGTTAGCAGAGGAAGATTTTCCACAATGATTGTTAACTCTTTCTGCTGGTGTACATGGTAAGACAATATGGAAAATGTTAAACATCAAAGTAAGTATAAACATAAACCTTTAAATCTTTTATCGAAATGTATGACTTGTTATGTAATTGTAAAGTTCCCACAGATTTTTGTGTCATTGACATTGCTCCTTATAATTTTCTTCTGCGGAACCATCTCGTCCACTGTGGTCATTATTCTATTTACTTCTGGAAGGACCGTGGCATTATTCACAGACAAGGGCCCTGGTCTTCGCAGAATGAAAAAAGCTCAAAAGAGAAGGGTTCACTACCTCAGAAAGCTTAACTTCTCCAAAAACTTATCAAAATGCATTTTTTTTAATTGCACTGGCTATTGTTGATTGCCACAGAGCACGGCAAAATCCTGTTGGCTCATAAGTCACCTCATGTTGCCCTAGCACTGTGAAATCGGTGAAATACTACAGTATAAAGTGGGCTTACACTACCTGAGGCAAGACCTATGGTATCATACTTGTGAGAAAGCAGTAAGGCACATTTGAGGAATCTGTAGTTTTTCAATGGAAATGGAGAAGATCTCTGATAAGAGAGTACTTATAATTTGTATTACAATTCTTGTTTTTCTTTCTAAAGAAGAAAATATATTGATAATAAAGGGACTGTGACAGTAGCTGGACATGGAGATCCCTTACCTAGAAGTTGGAAGAACACATGGTGACAACTGGCTGTGCTGAAGTCAACAGAGATAGGCCAGTTTAAGCCAGCAGATGATTGGGCCCCATAAACACATTTGTTTATAAAGAGGCTTATGGATGGGAAATGAGAAATACTTATTGCTGATAATTTCTGGGAAACATTCTAGAGAGGAATTTGAGGAGGAAGGGAAGGAGTGGCAGTGCTGTTGCTGGGCTCGATGCCAGCCTAAGCAAGTGCTAAAGGTTAAGGTGTAGTAACAGCAGCAAGTTACTGACATAATGTAATTATGAGAGCTTATAACCTGTGGTGCTGGAGCAGGGTGTGGCTAGACTTGCACTACTGCTTGGTAGACCTCACTGTGTACTTACGTGAGTCTCATTCCTAATGAAGTTTCGAAGATCTCCATGTTTCATGTATGGAAGAACAACTAACGGGGATCCTTCACTGGGCAAACAGATTCCCAGGAGCGACAGAACATTGGGATGAGTGAAATCTTTCATGATTATTCCTTCTTTCAGAAACTGAGCTACTTCTTCTAGATCTGTAATCCCTGAGAAATCCAGTAATAAAATGAGTTAATTAAAGAAACAGAAACAAACTAGAGTTTGTTTCTGTACAGCATGTTATTGCACAACAAAGCGATAATGAGAGACTACAAACATGCTCCCCACATCCCACATTACAACCAGGTTATATGCATTGGTTTTCCTACAATGACCAAATACAGTCTGTTGGTGTTTTTAATGGTGTTTCTCCTTTTTTTTATTATGAATTATTTAAAGCTGAGTAACAACACTTGAGTAAAGCCCTTAAAAAATGTTGTTATAGTCTTTTCTTGTTTTTCCAGCAGCTTTGCCCACTCTTTAGCAATTTAACTTCCAAACCCAAATCTTCAGTACACAGTAGAATAAAAAAATGATACTGCTTTTCCCTCATTTTCCAGTGTTCTTTCCTTGTAGAGGAAATATATGGACATTTCATTTGGTATAAAAATACATACCAATGCCTCATGTTAATCTGAAATAATTGGAATTGCTCCAAAGATAAATCTGATACAGCTGCAATTAAGGATCTGTGTTTGTGAAAGTATACTTCACTGTAATTTATCAGTTCACCCCAGCCATCTTTGGAATTAATAGTAATGTCTCACTATTAAACATGCAACTCACTATTCAGTGACTTCACAGCACAATGAATTTTCCTGCTATCGTTATCCAGCAATGTCCCATGGTACACACACCCAAAATGTCCTGTGTAAAAAAATGAGCAATATTAGATTTAAGAAGTAAAATTAGCCTTCTGGTATTTTCCACTGGGTAGTGGTTATGCTTTAAGAAAGTGATCACACTCCATTTCTGTCCAATCCCAACACTTGTAATGTATATTTCCTAAGTAACACATAAAACCATTACATAAAACCACTATTACATAAAATGATAACTCTATTTGCAGCATAATTAGTATTTCTTGACCTAAATGGAGAGTATAAATAATGACAAGGCTGGTGCCACAAATGTTTCATGTTCTTGTGATCACTATGCATACAAAAACCATGTCAGCCCATTCCCACCCCAATCTCCTGTGAGACAGGTGCAAAAGGAGGGCACCTGGAAGGGACAGAGAGCAGTTAGGAGCTGACATGACCAATGGATTGGTTCCCAGTAATCTGCAAGGCCATGCAGATCCACTCATCCACTGGACTGTACAAACTCGATGCATCTTCAGTGGAAAGGACAGTCACTGTGGGCTTATAGTCTCTTAGGCCTCCTATTCCATGGAATATGTTGAGTATTAAAAGCGATGTGTTGGCCATGGGTGGTTTGGGAGTTGCTCTACTGATCACAGACTGATGACATCACTCAGCAGAAATCTATGGTCTCTTCTGTGGCCTAGTTCTGAGCATAAAATGTCACTAAAAATGACGAGCAAAATTTGCCTTCTTTTTCATGGTATAAGCAGTGAAATGAGCTGCCTGAGACACAAAAATCCCATCTGATCCTGTGCTTTCCTGTGAAGCAAATGGGGTAGTGTACAGAAACCTACTATGAAAACACAGGTTGACCTGTTTGGGAAACAATGAAGTTTGAGGTCTAGGCTCGTGCATGAATTTATCCAAATCAAATTATGTACATGTAATCATGGCTTTCTTTCACAGATGTACTATTTACTGGACACTTTTAAAATACTAATATTTGCAGTTAGAAGGCAAAATATTTTTTTTCTTAAATGTGAGTTCTACAGAGAACAAGACTATCTAAATAATTCTACTGTGTTCCAGTCATAAGCACAGGTCAGAGCTCAGTTGACTTTGCTTTTGGCTTGAGGTAAAATTAATACAAAGTTTGTTTTATAAAAGCAACTGAAATCCCATCAGAGCACAGTTTGCTCGGAGCCTGGGCACAAATCCTAAAGCTTGGATTGGGTGTGTCTAAAATATTTTTGGGTTTGGCCCATTTCTAGTTATGGAGGAGAAAATTTAAAATGGTTAATTATATCAGCGTCACTCCTGATATTTTTCAACATTTAAAAAATGGGAAATTACTTGGAGTTTTCCAAAACAAGAAAGAAAAGAAAACGGCCCACCCTTGCTTTGGGGATGATGAAGTGCATATATGGAAGGGAAACACACTGACTGACTGATTTGTGGCTCTTTTCCTGCAGAAGAGGGATTAGGAATATACTTCATAGCCAATTTTTTATCAGTATTCTCACACTCAACACGAGATCTGTCACGCATGATCTGTAGAAGTACTGAACATACAATTTGTACTTCGGTTACTAATAGGTACTCAATCATGCAGAGGTTAATAAATGTCCCTAACCGAAATACTGGCTTGGGCTATGAAAGGTGAGGGGAACTTGCTCACGGAGATGTAGAGGAATAGGAGTGATGAGAGAAATTTAGAAAAATAGGGAACCTGCTATTTCAGGGGCAAAACTAAGGGGAAGTGAATCAAGACCTATGCATTACTGCAGCTGGCATGAGAGAGGAATGAGGGGGAAAGGACAGCCTTTGCTGAGAGGAAACAAACAGCAAATTCGTCAGAGCTGGAAGAAACTTGTGGAGGGAAAGGGGTGTGGGCATTTTACCTGGCCCATGGGGACTTTTACTGAATGTACTAGTGACTGCAGGAGTTTCCTGTATCATGTAACAATCCTGACAGATCATAGGCCCCAAGTTTAAGGTCGTGTGTGTCCCCGCCTCGGCATCCTCTGCCATTTAGGTGTGTGCCTTAGGCTTTGTGCAATATCCTGAGGCAGATTCACTCCTAAACCGCAGCCTCATGGATCAGAATCCCCAGCTGAGTTTTTCTGTAGCCTGGACAAAGGTGAGAGTGGGGCAGCTGAGGGGGAACCAGCAAGTCTCTGAGTTCAAAGGAGCCCCATTAATTGGCAGACTCCTTCCTCCTGATGATGTCTTCTCCAACTGATAAAATGCACAGTCCTTCACGTGACTTGAAAGAAGAACTCCTTGGTTCCCTCCTTGAGTCGGCGCATGGGATGCAGTGCTATAAGTGGTAAAAAGCTTGAAAAACCTCTGTGTAGACACCTTATTCAGAATGATTTGTCATGAATGGGTGTGCAAAAAGCACAGCTTTTTTGCTTGCAAGGTAAGAGTTGCAGTACCCACCTCTTCCTATTACTTCACTAAAGTGCACAATCAGGCTGTCAGCACCAATAACCACATGCTGCACTTCTTTGACCAGGTCAGGGTTTAAGGCACTGATGTCAATGTGGACATTAGTCTGGAGAAGTGGACTGGCTAAATCTGAGTCTCCGCTAGACAGAATCGGGGAGAGGTCAGAGTGAGGATACTGGGCAGGTCTGCACGATCCATTCTGAGACATGCTTGGAAACTGATCTGCAAGATGAACAGAAATTGTTATAATGCTTTCAAACTTCTCCTTGAAAAATGAGTTTTATTGCATTGGTAAGCAAGGTTTGATTTTATCAGTTTGGAAGTGGCTTGGCTTTGTGGAAGTTTTGGTCACAAAGGGAAAATGAAAATATGCATTGGTAATCTGCCAAACTCCAAGAAAACCATGTCACTAGAAACTTATGCTTGTCTCAGCTCTGCTTTTTTGAAAGTAAATGGCAAAACTTCCACTTTTCTGAGGGGATGGAATGAAGACTTCTCATTTCTTGCCAAGTAGAGGTTATGGCATTTCTAGTAATGGGAGTGACAAGAATAAAATGGAAAAACGGCAGCAATATGGGAAGAGGAGGTAATGAACAATTAAAAACATGAAACCTTTTATTATTTTCATGTTCTAATTTGGTAGGGAACTTTACATTTCATGAAGGTTTCCAAACTGGTGGTGACTAGCTATATTTATCCAATGGTAAATATTCAACCAGGGGAATGCCTAGAGGTGATTCATATCCTGTAACTGCTGAAGATAATACAGTTGGTGCTACTCATGAAAATAACATGAGCCATCTGATATAGAAGAAATTAAAATATTTCAGTAAAGCCAGGAGTATTTATTAGAGATTTTTTTTTATCAACAGCATGTGTTCAGGTATTTCAAATTGGGTTTGTTTAATTTTTCTGGTACTTTCTGTGACTGAATGAAGGAACTAAGTTTAATTTACACCAATTTCCATCTGTAATGATTCCACTGGAGTCAGAGCAGAATTTAGTCCAGGGTCAAAAAAAAAAAAGTGAATAAATTCAACAACAGAAATTGTACAAACATACTTTAGGTATTTCTATACAAAACTCGGCATATTTTCTTATAGCGCTGTTATCACTCTAGTTGCTGAGAAAAACTCTGTGCTATTCTATCTAGAAGCAAAAGTACCAAGTCTCACATTTACAAATGAGTTTATTTTTCACAAAGGGCAAATATCTATTTAATAATTATAGCAAAATAATCTAGATGTGGCTGCAAAACAATTTTTGCAGCTGCTATGTGTAAACCCACATTTTCTAATGTTCCTGTTGCTTTATTCCTTGATAGGAATTGACATAAACATTGCTAGAGAGACATTAAGTGAACACATCTCCTTCACTCCCCGCTATGCTTTGCCAGTACACAGTGGCCCCAGGACCACTGTGGATTAACCTTCCACCAACAATTTTTGCCTGGTTTTGTCTTGTGTACCACTTTCCCTTCTAACCAGTGGCACAGGCTTTCCTTTCCCTTTGGGAATTTTTCAATCAAGAAACTTCCTGTACGAGCCCGTGGCAGCAATTAAAGAATGGTAAGGGAAGGTGGGACAGGTCTGTCTCTCAAACAGCTCTGCGACTGGGGCTTACAGAGGTGGAATAAGGACTTGGAGTGATTTCTATTGAGTTGTATATGGCAGCACCTGAAATAGTGCGAGACTCCATACCGCGACTGACACATAGCTGTGATATCTTACATACCATGATGTGGTAACTCCTAATGGGTAAAGGCTCAGTAACAGCCACCACAGAACATGGTCTCCACACATCTTAAAGGAGGTGCTCAGCCTAATGTGGTATGATAAGTGTAGCAGACTCTCTTCTAAAAAAATGCCCACTTTAAAATGGTGTTCTAAGGCACAAAAATGTGTCCAGCATAGGATTATTCTTCCCTTAGACTGGCATCATGGCACACATGGACCTCTACTCAATGCATAACAGTCTTCATACACCTTTAGCTTAATTTTTAAACCAAACATTTCTGCATTTTACAATGTCCCATTTTACAAGAGAGGCATTAAACAGACAAAAGAATATCAGTTTACAAAACTCTGTGTCCCATGTTAGGCCAAAAGAACTGCTTTACAATGACTGTATGAAGTCACTGAGACACACTAAACCTACAGCCATTTGATGTTATCCTTAAAATCAGTTTTTTCAGAGTGGATTTGCACATGGTGTGATGGACTTCATGATAACACAAAATCATTATATCCACTCCTAATAAATTGTGGAGCATACTTATACAGAGTTTTCACTAATAGCATTGTACACATTCCTCCAACTCGAGTAAAAGTAAAAATCCTTTGCACCTTATTCTTGAGAAGCACCTGAGAAGTTCAGTTAAAATAGCAAGCTTGTGAACATGAGTCCCAAAAATGCAGACACAGACAAACTAGATGAGAAATTGAAATTAAGCTGCTGATCAAAATAGCTATCATCTGAAGACATACAAAAATCAAGTATAAACTATCATCTGTACAGATTCCTAATAGAGGTGTACCTTCTAGAAAAGTTGATCTGTAGTCTACAGATTCGCTTGAAACCATTTCTGTTGTTGGACTTACACTCCTTGCGCTCACCAGCCTGTCCAGGTGAGGAGTATGCACTCTGCCATCATAACGCACTAGGTCGCTTCCCAGATCTGAAGGGGCAGAAGAAAGAAATATTAGAAAATCCTCATGTTTTCAGTATGCCAAAATTCATTTAGCTATTTATTTAAATCTAGATGTTCTGCTGTGCTGGGAAGAGGGTCAGGTTGTTGCTACAGCAGACATGTGCAGGACCTGAAACTGAGCTATTTGTACAGTGTAAGATTTGCTGTGACTTCTGTTGAAGACCCACTCTTGGCCACACTGGAAGATCGAAGACAGCTTTGAAGCCTCTAGGGCCAGCTTCATGGTCTGACTGTGATACTGCATCAGAACAAAACTTGGTTATATACTAGCTCCCCTCCTCCTCCTGCCTTGCAGAGTGTGGCAGCTCCCACTGAAAGAAAATCCAGACACAGGGGCCAGAGAGGAGCCAGAGTCTGACCAAGTCCCCAGTTTGGGTGAACAAGTGACCAGGAAACTGCAGCACTCTGTGTCTTGCACAACTCAGGCACAGCCTGGAGGACTACAAGGAAACTGGATGAAGTTGAAGTACTCATGATTCAATGCATACCTTTTACTCGTCCCCTCTTCCAAAGCTGATTGGGGAAGAGAAGTTACTAGGTTTTCCTAATAGCTCAAAGTTCCTCCAAAATCCTTCTGCTTAAGGCATAGTGTGGCCCTTCACCCAGCTCAGGCAAGAGCCAAGCACTGAAATGCAACTAAATATTGGGACTTGATTGTGAAACCTCTGCTGACGGGTTACAACAGGGCATTGCATGGTGGTTAAGCAAAGCATAAAACTATGTCAGATTTTAAAACCTACAATATAATAATGAAGTTATTTGATGGACCTTTAATTTGTTTCTTCTTCCTTCTCCAGAGGAAAACCACCAAAAAGATAAAAATTAAAAATGATGTTGAAAGTACTCCAGCAATTAGTCCCGTGAAATTTTGATCTTGACGGATCAGCACTTTTCCGATAACTGTTGATAAAACTTCTTGCTTCCACTGAAATAACAAAGAAAGAAAATAGCGTGATTTCAAAAGACAAGAACAGGACTGTTAGTACTAAAGTATGAGCTGATATGTCTCATATGTACGAAATCTTGATTTTGTGATGCTGTACTACAGCAAGACACTGGGAGTGAAGAAATTGTTACACTGCTGTACACAAAAGCAGATCTACATGTTTTTGACTCATTACTCATCTTCAAGAGCTCTGGTAGTGACACAACTATGTATTTGATACACCACACACACGGCATGCACTCACATGCACTCTGGATAACAGAGTCCCACTGTTACCAAATGTTATTTCAAAATGTTAAATTCATACTTTTACTCAAATGGTGCATGGAAATGTATGGGGCTGTGGATATATGGGCTGAGATGTATATTTAAAAAAGGTATCCCAACTGTCTTTAAGATGTGTCCTTCTGGCATGAATATCTTGTAACATCAAACTCACTCTCTTGTTGACAGCGTGCCTGCATTTTAGTTCCCAAGGTCATGTGAGCCTGTCCCTTGCCAGCTTCTACTTGTTGACAGTTTAAAGAAATAAAACAAAAGAAAAAACAACCCCAAAAATCAACAACCAAACAAACACCAAGCAGCTAACAAGAAAAAACTGTTTTAGGTCACACAGCACTAGCTCAGTCAGTTGGAATGCATTTGGCCATCTTTTCTCTTCCTCCTGTGGAATTCATTCCTCTGGGTACTGTAATGATGGATTTGCCCGTCAAAAGAGCAAATTTTCTTCTTCGCTGGGCAGACTGCAATTTCTGAGTCTCCTTGCCAGTAAACAAGCAGAAACCTTATTTAACCCCTTTATGTTTTGTTCTTTCCTATGCATGAAACACACCATGGATATCTGTTTCTTAGAGTTTAAGGAAGTATCATGTAGTAGAGCTGATTAAATGTAGTGTCAGTCCATGATGCATATGTGAAAATATCAAATACAAACCAAATGCAACCTGTGCACAAGTATCGTATGAAACTAAGCACTTACAGTTCTAGAAAACATACACCAAAAGAAGAGCTGCATCTAATTTTACAGTTTGCCTGATGTATCCAAGAAATGTAATACTTACTCAAAAAAATTAATACTAAAATAAATTAATATTTACTGTATTAATAAATCAAATTAGTTATTACTATTTACTTAGACTGCAGTAGCATATAGGAATATCATTCACAGCTCAGGATCCTGTTGAGATGAATGCCGTAATGACATAGAAAAAAATAGATGGTGTCTGCGACAAAGAGCTTATATAGACTTTGATCCTAATCAGACTTACATGACTAGCAAAAACTCCACTGTTTTCAGTGAATCAGAGTCCAGTTTCATAGTTTAAAGTTATTCCTATTCCACTGTGATTTTCCTTTTTTATATATTTAAAAAATACAAAGATACTGAAAGATCTGTGTCTTATTCTATGAATCAGATGTCTATAATTTAAATTTGCGGTAGCACACTGTATGATCACCTTTAGAATAATGGTCAACTCAAACATTTGTCCAAAATGTTTCCTTCTTACAAAAAGAATTGAAATGAAATATAAAAAGCAGACAAAAAGAAAATAATTCAGGAAGGATGTGATCCTCTTGACTGCAGCAGAATTTTTTGTTAAAAAAAGGGATTGTGAGTTCCAAACTAAACCTACTTCATTATAGCTTCCCATTCTTCCCCATATGTTTCCTCTTGTGTTTGGATTAATAACTATAATTTTATTTCTGTGCTTAGTTCAGGTCCTACTTTGTGCTTAAGCCTTCAGAAAGTCTCTGTGCAAACAGGCAATAACAATGATGATAATATTTATTTTAAAATAGTTGATATTATTTGAATTTCCATCCCAAACAAACAGGGATAGAGATATTTCTGTAAGCACAGGCTTAGGCTTAAATTCAAAGTTTATTGCTTCAACAGTGACACTGTGAATGATAATAAAAACGGCATTAATAACTCATGTGTGATGTAGTTGCCTCACCTCTATATTTAGCTCACTGTTGGATTTCAGGAGATCACTGGGAACCGTACACAGAATTGATTCTGACTGCAGGAGGAGGTTTTCGCAGCTTTTATTTCCAACTTTTAGCACCTCTCCTTTAACAGCTTCTGAATCAATATAATTTCCCTTGGAAAAAAAAAAGTCAATTTCATATTACATAACCATCTCATAAAAGTTAAGAAGTTACAAGCTTGGAAAATGCTTTTACTGGAAAAACAATTGTGAAATAAAAGACTAATGCAAATTTACACTGTCCTGTCAATGCACATGTATAAGGTTTTTTCATATAAATGGAACTTTGCCAGACAGGCCAGAGCAGGATGATAAAGTTTACAGATAAATTCTGCTGTCGCTAATACTCATACAGCCCATACAACTGCTAAAAATGTAAATGTCTGAGGGATAAATCCTGTTGGTCCTGTTTAGATCTCTGTATAATTTGCACAAGAAAGAACATAATGCTGTTGTTTACACAAAACTGGCATTATATTATCCACAAGCTAAAGGTATCTCAAACACAATCACTTGTTTTGCAAGTGATTATGGTAGCAAAAGTGAAGTTTTCAAAAAGAAGTAATTAATTATAATAATACACAACTCTGTTAAATGATGTTCCACAGACCAAAAAGGAAGAAACCCTGGTAAAGATAAGAGCATGAAAAGTGCACTCCCTACTCAGAAAGCTTGCTTTCACATCCCCGACTTGGATGAAAAATTATTACTTCTGGTATTATGACAGTAGTCTCCAAAGGCAAAGTTCAGGATCTTTGGTGCTCAGGAGTGCATCAGTATTTAAGAAGCTGCCTTTCCCCATGTACACATGGGGTAATGGTACATGGTAAGATGAAAGAAGAGGCGTAGTAAGTGGGATTAGAAGGGCAGAAGGGAGTGTGAGACTAATACAGGCTATTTATGTGAGCTGGATCTGTGAGTTTTCCGTGAGAAAGGACGAAGGCATCACAACTGACATGGCTATGAGGCCTTGTATATTGGAAAAGAAACAAGAATCCCATTCTGACAGGCAAAAAAATCTTACTTTCGCATATGTTTCAGATCTACTGCAGAATGAGACTCCACACTGTGGAAATTGTGATAAATGTAATAATACAGAATAATAATAAACAAGAGCCAGCTTAATGTCCTATTTTGACTGGCGAAGCCACACCCCAGGTAAATGCTTTTTAATTGCTGTTCACAGAAGTCCATTTTGGACTCTGCCTTCTGTCTAACTGGAAACATTCTGTTTGATGTTAAGTAAATATTCAATGGACCAGGAAGCATGTGATTGACTGCTTATTGATTAGTACTATGGAGACTTGCTGCAGATTGTGAGCTATTCATGTTCAAATCTTTCCTTTGAATGATGTTCCTCAAAAGACTTGAATTTAAGTTTTTCATCTTTAGGATAAATATATTATCCTGGAAAGTGTGGTTGAGTGGCCTCTTCTCCTTCTAGACCAAAGCTTAGAATTTTTTTTTTTCCACCAAAACTGATGTTTGTCCAAATGGAAAAGAAATCACACTGATGTTTCCTAAGGTGGTCCTTAGCCAGTTATAAAGATGATGGTAGCTTTTACTTACTTCGATTACCCTTATGTTACCATTAATATATTATAGTTTCAAATATATTCACTATGATAACTCAGTATATTAGGAGTTTCAAAACTCTTTCAGCAGTGGTTTTGCTCTTCTCAGGACAACAGAATTTGCCTACGATTTTAAGAGAAGGAGGAAACTGGCTCTGGTGAGACCTGGGAAAAAAATATTTTCTCTTTTAAAATGTGTATTACCTCCTTATTGGTGAGCAATGCCCTTACACGCAAGCTGGAGAAGTCCATTACTGAACCGAGTATCTGTTGCAAACCATTCTGAGAGCTCAACCAGCTCACAATTTATAGAGCTGGGAATAATTTGGGTAAAAGTCTAGAAACAGTAGAAGAACTGCAAACTAAGGTGTGGAAATATTGAGATTGGTGTCAGAAGAATTTTTGAGGTCCTTAAGCAGAGAGAATGGGCTGACTTGGGAAGAACGAGGAGTTACTGCAGCTGCAGAGGTTCCTCTCCAGCTTACTCAAAAACACCATGGTTTCCATATAGCTCTCTTTAGGACCATATATTGAGAATAACATAATTTTCTATGCAATGGAAGAAGATGGAAAATACAGTGACCTTTAAATAGGAAGAAGAGTTTCTTAAGATTATCTCATAAAGAATGTGTTGCAGTGGCTTAGGAATAGTGGGCAATTTAGTAATCTTGTCCTAGTTGGAGTTTTAAGACAGAAGTGCCAGAGGACAGCCAAGATCTTAGATGAGCTGTGTAACATGCCAGTAACACATGAAATGACAATTGTGCTACATAGTTTTCTAGTGGAAGATTTACATTTATAAATACACTTTAGTTACTGGTGGTTCATGCCTAGGCCTCCTCTGGAATAATGCACAGAGTCCCCGCACCAGCTTAGTGCATAAGCACAACCCCAGAGCAGGACAGGCCTTGGGCAGACTGAGGAGAGATGCACTTTCTTTTCTTATTTATTTGGGGTTTTTTTTCATAGCTAGGACACACTGGGCTGTCAGCAGCCCAGCTTTCAGGTCTGGGTTAGAGGCTTCTGCAGGAGGCAGGAAGTGGACTCTGTCCGTTTCAGCAGACTCAGGTGTTCCACTGTCCCTGACAGTGAAACACCAGAATTTCTCCTGCCCTGACAGCTTTCCATATTGGCAGGAGATGGGAGCACTTCTGAAGTGGTGTGTTCATGGTGTTGAAGCAGAGAAGTGTCTCAAGCCACTCTGTCATGACCCCTCTGACTGATGGTGGGCTCCCAAAGACTTCAAAGAGCCATGTACTTGGCAGAGGAATAGAGTGATGATGTGGGACCCTGAGAGGCTGGCACTGAAGACAAGGAGGACTGGCATTTGTGGCACATAGTGCCCTGTGTTTTAAATAGAAGACCTAATGTTTTCTTGCGTGTAACATTTTCTTACAAAAACATCTTGTGGTCATCAGGGGAAACCAAACAGAACCTTTCAATCGGTACCCACTGTCATTTGATGAAAGCCAAATATGTCACACTAGATTAGTTAGATTGAAAAACTTGTGATAAAAGCTCCCTCCGCCCCCCTGAAACTAATTAAGAAAGAGATAAAAGAACTTTGGTTTGGTAGAACAGACTGTTCACTGAAGCAAGCTGCCATTTAATTTCATGCTGAGCTTGCTTAATTACTTCACAAAATATGATCATGAGGCATGTCAACTTGTGTGTATTTTTGAATGTGGGTACGGGGTGAGGGAAAAGTGTTGCCAATATGGCTTGTAATGATCTTTTGGCTCCTAGCTATAATTTATGAAAGTTGCCTAACTGTTTTGATAGAAGCACCCCACTATAACTAATTCTATTTAGAGGAAGATGTTAAATTGGTGCTTGTCCATGCTTTGTTCTGGGAGACCAGTTTTCACTAATGCTATTCTCCAGCTGGTTGCCAGGAAATAACCAGGACATTAGGCTTAGGGAGACATCTGCCCTGGGTGCCATGACTACAGGTCAATACTACAAAATTGTGCCTTTGGTCACTAGGACAGTCCTCAGCCAGACTTTTTCATCCAAATGGCTTCTTCCCAGCAATAAACAGCACCAGAGACTTTTTCTTCAGGGAGAATACAAGGTTCAAGAGTAAAAAAAAGGAAGAGTGTTAAAAAAATAACAAGTAAGTTTTAACCCTCAGTCTCTGTGAAGATTGTGAAGCAAGTCCTAATGGAAACACTTCCAGGCAGAGGAAGAACAAGAACATGACTGGGAACAGCCAACACAGGTTTCCCAAGAGTGGATTTTGCCTGATCAGTCCTTTATGCAGAGATGATTGGCTCTGTAGATGAAAGGAGAGCACTGGACAAGAGGACCTTGGTTTTAGCAAGTTTCGCAACACAAGCTCTCCTAGCAATTAAAAAAAAAGTTTGGATGGTATGGACTGAATAGATGGTCTATAAGGTGAGTGAAAAACTGACTCGACATAGATCAAATCTTAGAATTCTAAAAAGTCGCATTCATCAATGACTGATACTGGAACCAAACCTACTTAAATCTTTATTGACAACCTGGACAAAGGGATAGAAAGCACTGTCTTTGAGCTTTCAGATGACAAATTTAGGAAAATGACTGATACACTGGACCAGAATGTGAAACAAGGCAACAGTATGCCTTCGTAGTGACGAAGGCTCAGCACACATTTTAGCAGCAGCAAAGCCAGTATATTGAAGCTGATTGTTCTCCTCTTGTCAGCATTTGTGAGGCCACACCTGAAGAACTGTGTCAAGTTTTGAACCCCACAGAACAAGAGGTACTGACAAACTGGATGAAGCAGAGGGCCACTGAGCTAGAAGGGGAGCTGAAGCACAGGATGCACAATGCTAGGTTAGTGGAGCTGGGGTTTTTAAAGCTGTAAAATCTCCATTCTTGGAGATTTTCAAAACTCATCTAGACAAGGCCATAGGCAACCTGACCTAATTTTTAACTTAGCCTTGTTTTGAGCAACAGGTTTGGACTATGAAGACCTCCAGAGGTTCCTTCCAATCTACGTTATCCTACGATTCTTCTCAAATTAGTCCTCTTTCCAACTGGTTGATATGCATGACCTGGAAAATACTGGAAAACACTGCTGTCATTGCATAGAGGCACTGAGCCATGCAGCAGCTATATGTTCCCAGATCTCCATTGACCCGCACACCAGAACTCTTTCTAGCGTTTCTCCACAACTGAACATGAGAATTGCTCTGCATTGAGGAAGGAGTGATTGTATGGCCAAGAGCTCAAGAAGAAAAAGAAAATTAAAAAATAAAATCCAACTATTCTTCGGTATTTGCCCTAAACACTTTGCAGAGGCAGATTAATATTCAGAATTTGACTGGAACTCATCATGGACAGGACATCTGAAGTAATCCTTCTGATGTCTTGCAGCTCAGAAGCTGGCCAACTGGACCATCTTGGAGTCAAAGACTTCAGGGTATCAAGAGTTCTTCACTGTGATAAGGGACAAGTGTTTTGGCTTACAGAACTACGCAGGAGCTACACAAAGATATATCCCAAGCATTAAGACTGATTCTCTTCCATAAGGCATTTTTTATCAGTTATGTTCTATAAAAATTATAGATATTTATATAAATTACATGTACACAGCAATAAATTTTCACAGACATTCATTGTAAATTAGAAATATCCATATTTATACCTTTTCTGTTTGATACTTTTAACTCAGAAAAGCACTAGGTTTCAAGAAATCAGACTCTCACAAAATGGATTTAACTTTCTCTGCAATACTGCAGTAGAGAGTGGCCTGAGCCTGTAAGGGCCCCAAATTCCTAAGAGATGTTTCTCAGTGCCATGTAGGCTATTCTCAATGCTCTTTGAAGAGGCATTCAGCACCAACTTTGCATTTTTCACGGGTCCATAAATATTTAGGCTACAGCAGTGACTGATCCTCATGAGTGACTTTGTGCACAGGCCAGAGTTTCCCTCAGCTCAAGAGAGCCAAAGCTGCTAGGTCACATCTTTTGTGAGGAAGGACAAAAACCCATGTGACAGTAAGAGCCGGGACTCGCGCGCAGACCACATACTTCAGGCTCTGGGCTGCTGGCCATGTTTAATCCTGAACTGGTGACGCAGCTTATTGCAATCAGAAGCTGATGCAGCGTGGTCCTCCCATGAGGGCAAGGAAAGCCCCTCTCCTACTCCACCTGATGCCAACAACCTGGCATATATATCTTTATTTTCAACTCTGCGTCTTTTAAGTTGTGGCAACTGGGGGCTCGGGTGAGTGCAGTACTGAACACAGTGCTGTCTTATTTCATCAAACTGTCTGTTCCACACTGCACTGCTGATGTGTGCTTGTGAATAATTGAAAAACTTATTTCAGCATTTCTTACCTTAATTTCCAGAACATTTTGGTTGCCTCTTGAGATGAAAACTGGCTTTTCAAAATGCTTAAATACAGGATTATTTACGTAATCAAAATCAAAGTAAAGGGAGCTGACACCATCAAAAATGAAGAACACTTTGGTTACAAAGGGTGGTTGGAGATTGAAAACTTTCAGTGAAGGTGTTGTACAGCAGATTATTTCTGAGCTAGAGCGGTGGCTACATGCCTATAAGAAAAAAAAAAGCGGTAATTGTAGTATGTACGTGCATAGGAAGTCACCGATTAACATAACTTTCTTTAACAATACACATATATTGAAAAAATAAACACCAAGGGTCTTGTTCTTCTTTAACCAAAGCAAAATCCTGATCACAGCAACACAGCATTTATGTAGAGCTGGGACAAAAGTATAAAAACTTCATGTCAATGGTGTTTGCACTCTTGTTAAGGAAATGTTCAAGTAAACAAGCTTCCTGGCCTGATTGTTCACAGCACTTTTAAAGTAAATATTTTGCAGATAATTAATGGAAAATGATTTCCAAAGCCAAGGACCATCAGGAGGCTAGCCTGATGTACTGAGCAGCCACAGTTCAGCTTACCCAGCCTGTGTCACAGTGACTGCCACATGGATTTCTCTTCCTTTATCACTACCAAAGAAATAGTGAGGGACCAGAGAACAAGGTAAAACTCAACAAATTGGACTGAAACAGTGGAAATCAGAAGCAAAGCATTGTTTACCCATGGGGTAGCCAATTCGCTACATTTCCAGAGAGGCACTACAGGCTCTGTGAGAAAGTGCTTTAGAGCCAAAGCCACTGTGGATTCTGTGCCACAACAACTCAGCAAAGTGTATTTTCTTTCTAAAATTGTATATGTAAGGTCCCAGATATGTGACACTTGGTGCTTAGGTACACAGTGTCATGCAAGTCCCTGCTGAGAGTGTTGACTGTGGGAGATGCTTCACACTGTATCCTGGACCAGCAAGGCTGAGATATTTGCCCCTCAGTGCAGTGCAGGAGCTGCATGACAACAGGCATGAAGACACACTTGCCCCTCACTCTGCCGTTATTTCTTGTAAGTGAATTCTATGAGGGAAAGCTGCTGGTGCACCTCATGTTCAAAAGATCAGTCAGAGGATCTTTGTACCATGGGGACGTGATCCAGTGTGAAATGTCTGCCCAGGGTGCTTCCCTCTATACCATAGTGCCATATACCATAGGACTTGTCTAAACTGCCTTTACAGTCAACAGAGGGACAAAAGCTCACATAGAGTGGGTTTCATCTGATCCACTTCAGCCAACAGCTGCAATTAGATTAATGGTGCTCTAGAAGAGTTAACTCTCTCTCGACTGTGAAGTTTTCTAAAGGACTACTTGGCTTATAATGCCAACAGCACATCTACAAGCATCAATGGGAGGCACAGTGGGTGCTGCAAAGCATCACACAAACTGCAAAGTGGCTTGTTTGTGATTTTATTGTGTACTGCCTTCTCTGTGCCTCCCTTTCATGCTGCCTACCATGGATATGGTTGAAGGACTTCTGGCACAAACAGAGTTGTTTCAGTTCCACAGATTTCTCTTCCAACTGTATAAACCTTCTCTAAGTAGTTCCCTCTACACTGTGTCCTGTGAGCAGATTAAACTTTTTTTAAAAAATATGAATACTGGGACTGACATGTGCCCCAGTAACAATGGGGCTAAGTTTTTAGTCATTGTAAATCTTACATTTGTTGTACAAGAGACTTTCCTGGAAAATCAACACTGCTGTTGAACTCCTCTGTGCATTCAGAGAAGGCCAAAATATATATTTCTTAGTTGTGTTTTGTTTTTCAAATCATATTCGTTCTTATTATAAAATGCTGCCTGAAGGAACTGTGAAATTAGTTTAAATTAATGCAACATAGTTTTGCTGTTTCAAATCATTGACATCACCATTCAGGCTATATCAGTTGTATACCCACATCAGCTTGAAAAGTGGGATTAAATTAGCTGTCTACAAATCAGCACTTTTTGTTATCACCACAGCAATTTATGTTTCTGTGAATAATAGTGTTGAATCTGCCAAGGGAAACATTTTCAACGTTCTGAGCACTTCAGTTTTAGAGCTTTTACATGTCTAAGAGTTGTGAGTTTGACACTCAGTTAAATAACTTGGTGCGGTTCTCAGTGATGCTAATGGGACTTGCACCTGTGTATCTAACAACCCATTTAGATTCCTAGCAGAAATTCAGAAATATTTGTGCAACCCCCACGACAACAAGGTAAATTGTGGGACAGAAGACAAAGGCAGATTTTTGCTCCATTGGCTTACACTATTAGACTGTTCTTTTGAATACCTTGTTGTACAGCACTGACCATAGCTCAGGCTTTGTTCTATTACATGGATCTAGAAACTCATTTGAATTAGTACTGTAACAATAATATGCATCATTAGTATAATGAATGATCAAACCATACTTTTCCATGATATATGAATGTTTGTAAAATTATCTATCATATTGTGTCAATTCTAAAAAGGGATTACTAAAATATATATAATTAAAAAATATGTCCCAAATAATCATTATATTTATTTGATTAATGTAAATTCATTAGACTTTTTATCTACTGTAGAGTAGTGATGTTCCTTAAATGAATAGCAGTGGTATTCATAACTTTGTTTGTGGCTATCTATTAGAAGCAGATACTTTACTTTATCAGGCTGGTCTCTGAAGCAGAAGCTTTCAGAAAATGATAAAAATCTAATAATGGTCTTTGGAGGGGATGCAATGTGACTGATTGGTAAGGTCAAGAAAAATCTTATTTGCAATGCCCTTATGGTACATGGTTTGACATGACATTTTTACCTTAAAATTGGTTTAGCAATTGAAGAATATGATGGTTTAGTTTTCAAGAAATATTGGATTGAGGATCTCTAAGAAAAAAAACCCTAATTCAATCTATTGCCTTCTCAATTAAGATACTGCCTATCACCTTTAACTTTTATTTAATTAGGCTAAGTCTACATTCTTCTTGTGACTATAATCTACATCTGAAGACTATAGGGAAGAAAAGATAAAAACAATGGAGCATTTCACAAGCATAAATAAATGCTATACCCCAAAGGGAATAATAATCCATTGCACAATGCATATGACTCATCACTTAAGGTATGTATTCTTGTTCCATTTGTAAAATATGACCCTTGAGGCAATTAATTCAAACCTGACCTACAGAATCTGAACTTCACTGCCCAATTCAATTTTTTTTCATCTGATAGAACAACAGGAAAAATTATGAGGGAGGATCTCTGAGTTCCAGAGGTCTCCCAGCAGCTGACCCAGATAAGAGAGGGGCAGTTGGATGTGTATTACAGGATCTGCATCTGCCAGAAGGGAGAAAAGAGATGATTTTTCCTTTCATAAAAAGTAAACTTTTGGAGTTCCACTGAGGAATGAGAGATGAATGAAGTTAAAGACAGACCGGGAGGCTCTCCAACCATCTTTGCCAAAGGATGATTTCTTAATAGCAAGAGATGAGAATACAGGTCCAACTTGAGGAAAAGCACATTCAGAAGACTTTTCTGTGTGAAGCAATGGCACTCAAAAAGTGTATCTTGAGGGTTTTCCAGAGAACTCATTGGCTTTTGCTGCCATTTCAGGTAGTATAATGAATGGTCTTAATGGATCAGGAGCATTTTTGTTCTAGTTATCTTCTTGCATGAAGGCAGGGGAGATGATACTTCTAGTCTATCGGACCATTGGACCAGAAGGTAGAGTAAAACCTCTCTTGCTCCTGGGTCTGAGTGCCAGCCCTTCACACAATATGACCAACACTGATTGGGAGTCTAAATTCCCCTCTAGGCTTGGGGTGGTCAATGTACCTTGCAGCACATTATTGACACTCAGGTGACTTCACACTGTGGCTTTTCCCTGACATCCTCTGCTGTACTCCTTCCTTGGCAGAAGATGTGCATAAGATGCTGATATGGCACAGAGAAATACAAATGGTTCCTCTTTGTGGGGGAAACTCTTTGCTAGGCTTCTGTGGTAGCTGTATGCCACAGAGTCAAGACAGATAGACAATCCAACCCTGAGTGTCTTTGGATAAGTAGTCAGGAATATCTTCAATAATCAGACACTCACCACCCACACTTTCCAGGGATTTTATTTTATCATTGTTTAATACCTCTAAGGTAGACACTCACTGCTGAATTCTAGGCATTTTGATGAGTATTATGAGACATGGCTTGTTCACAGACTTGTAAACATTGAAGGAGCTTCAGGGTATTTTAAAATTCTGTAAAACAGCAGGAAATGGCACCTAGCAGGAAGAAATTAAGAAATGCTAAAGATCATTCAAAAGACTACTTACTGAAGAGATAATTAAAAGTCTGTGGAAAGAGCAGATCTTGCATAGTTACAGGGTCAGTTGTTGAAGGTCATGTATTAACACCTGGAATATTAAAAATGCTACCAAAAAAAAAGGATCCTCAAATGACCACTTGTTCACTGTGGGGGAACCAATGCAAAGTACAGGTTTTCAAAGAGAAAACATTGGCCCCCAGTGCTTCAGAAGCAGAAGAATCATCTAGCATGACTTACAGGAGAGGTTAGAACTCATTTTATAAACAGGCTCTTGATCAAACACAATTCCAAAGGTTTTTTTCACAGGCACAATGCAAAGTGAAAGGAGGGAATGAGCTGCTTCTCTGCTTGTGCACTTCACAGAGGAACTGGATGTGTGAGCGGAAGTGAGAGGGTTTCTGTATCCTTATGCACTCGCTAGAGCTGTTGGGAATTTATGGAGCACTGCCTAAATTCCTGATTTTGGTTTCTGGTCAGAAAAAATGATAAAAACCCCCTAAAAAATAGAAATTAAAAAGAAACACATTGCAAGTATTGAAACATATGGTTCAATAACTTTAGAACATTTTTCACTCCTTGAAATAAATTCAAAGGCAAAATTTTGACAGTGTTAACATAGAATGTAATATAAACACAACTAGTGTGAACACAGTAGTGAACACTTTTAAGGAAATTTAACTAAATATGAAATTAACATTATAAAGTTAAAGGCATTTTTGCCATATAGAAGAAAAAATTTCAGAAATACTAAACTACAAACATGAAAGCTGAAAAGCTCAATATAAATGTTTCTTCTATAGAGGACTGCCATATTGCCCCCAAAACTTTTCAGTCTCAGTGAAACTGCACTTCTTACAGGAAGCTGTCCCAGAAAAAGTCTTTTATCAGTTGAACCGCTCACCTTTTTCACTGAGACAGAAAAAAAGAGGCAAAGAGCAAATGCCCCAGGGCCTGTCAGCTGGCTCTGCTCCCTGAGACTTAGGGATGCAGATCATCACCAACAACTCCTGCTGTTTACACAAGGGATCCTCCACTTGCATTGTGATTCCATCAGGACTCTAGGCCATAATTAAACCTGAGGACAGAGAGCTGACAGAGACCTGTTTTAAGCTGGACACTATTAGTTTGAGGCAAATGCTTTAGGGTCTGGGAGGTAGCAGAAAGAAAGAAAGGAGCTCCAGGAAACAACATTTATCAGGAGAATTTGGAGCAGCTTGGTTTGTTTCAAATGGAAAAGAAAGGCTGAATCACAATGTAGTGCAAATATGTAAAATTAGCAGGAGAGACTGATAATCTGTTGCTTGTGTCCACAGAGGGTTAAACAAGCAGATAGGTAATTAGCTGCAGGATTTGGGTTAATTATTAGAAGTCTTTCCAAACCACTAGGTAAGCAGGTAGAGCAGCTCTCTCTAAAGCTTGTTTAAGCAAGGTTGTGAAATTTCTTTCACAAGAAGCTTTAATAACAGCCTAGACAAATATCTGTCAGGCAGTGGTCTGTGTATATTTGCTCCTGGCGCAGGGAAGCGGGCCAGGCTAGGTCTTTGTGGTCCCTCCCAGCTGTACTTTCCTTTGATGCTTTGGGATGTGTTTCAGTGCTGGCTTTGGTTTTCCCAAGAGCCAGAGTTTCTGAATGCTGACAAAAGCAGCTTCTTGGAGGAGGCTAGTGAGAGAAAACTGAAATGAAAAAGGGTTTAAACAACAACTAAAAAAAAAGACATATAACCTCAGCTATAGAACTTTTTGAGCATTTTGGATTGTATTGCACTGTTTGTCTGGGTTTGGTCTTCTCCGTTATAAATGGGACAGTTGAACTGGATCTCTGCTTGAAATAGTTCCTCGTTGTTTATTTTTGTAATGACTGGATGAAATTTTGGGGTTTTGGCCTGTCCCTCTTGCATAGAGCCTAGAATCTACAGTGCAGGATGGGTTAGACTGCAGCCACTGGCACCCTCCACCAGCAATTTCCTCAGTTACCCAGTGCAGTCTTGTTTTGCCACTTATAAATCTTCCCTTTCTAATATTCTTCCTTGAGAAATATGCTTGAGGTAGAGAATAATGGCAAGGACAAATGGCTGCCACAGAGGCAGGGAAGGTCACTGAGTGCCAGAAGCCTTTAATTTCAATAGAGCAAAAATATATTGCTTGGGAAGTGTCAAAGTATAAAACACTCTGGATTATAATCCATTTGAGGATATATTCCACTTTATGTGCAGGAAGAATGAATTTGTGTACAGCTGCTCATACACTGGGGCAAATTTCTTAGAGATCAGCAGTGGTAGGGGATTTGTGTGTTGGCAAATATCACACGTACTGCAAGGGATGAAAAGAAAAAGATAAAGGAGATAATTCTGACCGTCTGTGTCCATGTCTTTTTTCAATAGCGAGTTAAAAGGCAGGATGAAAGCAAACCACTGCTTAAAGGCAAGGTTGCTCCCCAGTATTGGGGGAAGAGAGTAAATTCTATGGTGTCCATTGCCTGGAGTTGCCGGCCACTGGATTTAGTTCTTTAAAATTTCAGATCCATTCAAATCTGTTCAAATTCTAAGGAAGTGAGACAGCACCAGAGGTGACTGAAAAGGATTCTGGGGTGAGATTGGGCTGTGCAGGGGTTGCCACGACCAGGAAAACCCAAGTGCAGCCTTGTGTTGACCAGGGGGCCCTCGACAGCCAGTCGGTGGAGGAGGAGTGGTGCCACGAGTGACCACAGGGAGAAAATCAATGCTGCCAAAGCTCAGCTGGAGTTAAAGCTGCCAGAAATGTGGGGGACAACAAAAAGAGCTTTTTCAAATATATTAATGGCAATAGGCAGTATAGAAATATCATCATCCCATTACAGGAGGAGAATGGTCACCTCACGAACAGGGACAGTGACAAGGCAGAGGTGTTTAATGCTTTCTTTGCCTCTGTCATAAACACAGATGACAGACCAAGGAGGTCTCAATGCCCTGAGCTGGAGGACCAGTTGACCTTGAAATTGTGCAAGATGTGCTGCTCTGGCTGGATCCCTACAAGGAGGAGAATGGTCACCTCACGAACAGGGACAGTGACAAGGCAGAGGTGTTTAATGCTTTCTTTGCCTCTGTCATAAACACAGATGACAGACCAAGGAGGTCTCAATGCCCTGAGCTGGAGGACCAGTTGACCTTGAAATTGTGCAAGATGTGCTGCTCTGGCTGGATCCCTACAAATCTATGCGGCCTAATGGGATTCATCCCAGAATCCTCCAACAGGTGGCTGATGTCATCACAAAACCTCTCTTGATGATTTCTGGGCTGTTTTGGGAACCCAGAGAGGTTCCATCTGACTGGAAGCTGGCAAATGTTGTTACAGTTTTTAAGAAGGGCAGCAAGCAGGACCCAGGAAACTACAGCCCTGTTAGTCTCACTTCAGTGCCTGGTTAAGTTGTGGAGAAGATTATTATGGGAAGTATTGAAAAACACTTGAAAGACAACACAGTCTTTAGTCACAGCCAGGACGGCTTTGTGAGAGAAAAGTCCTGCTTATCAAACCTGATTTTCTGAAACCCGATAGGAGGGGCAGGCACTGATCTCTTCTCTGTGGTGACCAGTGACAGGACCTGAGGGAATGGCCTGAAGTTGTGTCAGGGGAGGTTTAGGTTGGATATTAGAAAAAGGTTCTTCCCCCAAAGGGTAGTTGGGCACTGAACAGGCTCCCAGGGCAGTGGTCACACACCAAGGCTGACCGAGCTCAAGAAGCACTTGGATGGTACCCTGAGGCACATGGTGTGACTCTTAGGGATGGTCCTGTGCAGGGCCAGGAGCTGGACTTGATGATCCTTGTGGGTCCCTTCCAGCTCAGCATATTCTGTGATTCTGTGAAGTCCCCGCTATTTGACAAGGACGGAATGCAGTATCAGGGCCCGAAGAGAAGCAATATCGCATATTCTCACAGGGGAGCAGAGAAAGCATATGAGTGATCTTTACTTTTAAAAAAAAAAAAAAAGACTGCTCAAAGCCACACAAAGCAAAATCTCATGACATGATTTCAGCAATGATCTTTTCTTTGGAAATCCTTTGTGCTTAGAAATAATCATGCCTATATTACTCAAGGCCTAATAAATTTGGAGTTTAGTTGATTTCACTGAAGTGGGTTTTTTTCTGACTGATGGGAAAAGTGACTTTTTGATAACACTGAACACTGTTTCATTGCAAAAGCACTGATTTTCAGATTAAATTCTGAACCCATTAAATTACAAGCCACGACTACATGCTGTGGAAATTCAGGTCCTGACACTCATAATATTACACAAATTAGGATCATGAAGAATATGATGACCTTGAAGCTATAAAAGACTGCAAATTTGCAGACATACCATTTAAAATGCATTGAGCAAACCTAGGTCTAATACTTAGAATTCAATTCAGGAAATAGTGTATGATGATCATTAGAAATAACCTGAGAATATGAACAGTAGCATAGCATGTCAAAGAGAGCGTGGGTCAATTTAACTTCAGTCAGGCTAAACAGACCTTACAGGGCAAGAAAATCTTGGAGGTACAACAAAAATGTGTAGATAAATGCTTACAGAAAACAATTTCAGTAAAACTAGCCATTAAATGCAATCTGTGCCTTAGAAAAATTAAGATGGATCACATGGCCATATATATACACCTTATTTATATTTAGACATTGTGTAGTATCAACTCAGGAACAAAAACAGAAGGCTTAGATCCCTGACTGACCCTCTGTTCATGCACAGGTACCCAATCGCAAAGCCCCAAACCTCTCTCAAAACTCAGTTGCTGAACTTTGGTAAGTTAGGAAAGATTTTCCCCAATGGGGAATTTGGCAGTCAGAAATTCTTCAGAATAATACTTACTTTTGATTATAGATATTTACTCTTCCTCTTTGTTGCATATCCACAGTCACCACTTGAGTATCACAGCAGTGCTTGAACTTGAACTTGCCATGTAATCTGACATACAATCTGCATCTGCATTGCATTGCTCTGTGTTTAGTGACTTCAATTTGCTTTGTTAAATTGCAATAGAAAAATCTTATTACCAGACCCTGTAAAAGCCTTATTTCTTTGGAAAAGGTTTCTTGAAAACTGTTGTTGTACCTTCAGCTTAATTTCGAATTTGTTGTTGATTTTTGCCTATACAGTGAAAACAGTCTGTGCAGAAAACACCAAAGTATCAGTGGAAGCCCCAAAGTTTCAAAGCAGATGTCAAAGAATTTTGACTGAAAATTCATAATCATTCACCACACCAATATGAAAAGATAACAGATTGTCTTCTCTAAGACTGACTCACCACAGAGAAGTTCATTCCCAGTTTAGGTACAGTAATCACCATCTGAGGAAAGCACACTGAGTTCAAGTTGATTCCCTGAGCTGTGATTGTACTTCCACCACTAGGAAAAATTAAAAAAAAAAAAAAAAAAGAGAGAGAGAGAGAAGAAAGAAAAACACAAAAAAGGAAAATCAGTAGGATAAAGATACATCTGCAGTGATAATGCTAATTACAAATTATATTTTAGAGTAAATGATAACAAAACCAGAATTAAGGATATATGAGGTGAGTGCAAATAGCTTTGTGCAGTGAGATTATTTTTCTGGGAAATGAATTTTACACTTACTGTAACAACTAATCAAATAAAGAAAAGAAAAATAATTTTTGAGATTGTGGTATGCTAGGGTATAAAACAAATGTATTCATTTTAAAAGAGGATGCATACTTGTACTTTGTGTTTGCTTACTTGTTTATCTTATTGCTTTCAGTGCTGCTGAACAAGGTGTCTGTTTTACTGCTGACATTCTTTTTGGCAAAGTCAGATGGCTTGGATTAGAGCTACTGAGACCATAAATATGTCACTTGAAAACACACACATACTACCATACATATATATTCATAATATTTATATAGCGCTGGATTTAGACTGCTTTAAAATCCATTTTCTCTCCTGAGTACTGCTGACTTGTCACATTAAATGATTTTCCTCACTAATCAGTGTAATGTCCAGAGACGGTATAGGAGACACACTTAGCTGTACATTAGGTATCTCAGCAGGACACGACAGGTAGGCTCAGCAGCAGCTAGGAGTGAAATCACATGAAGGAAAGAGGCCCCCTTCCCCCTTCTCCTTCACCTCTGAAAGGAAATGATCTTCCCTCTGCAACTGCACCATAATAGAGGCAATTGGCATGGCACATGGAGATAAATTTCTTTTGATAGACTGCTGCGCAGCATAGCCATTCTTTGTTCATTCATTACTTTTCTTGTTTCCATAAGAAACTTTTACTCACCTAAGAAAAGATTTGGCTGGATGAATTTTTAAAACAACAGGGTCTTCTCTGTATGTGAAATGGCTGTTCGCGTCTCGAATAGCTTCATCGATTTCCATTCTCACACGATATTCCTGGGGAATTCGCTGTGCTGGAGTGTAGCACTCCACGGTGCTCGCTGATACACTGGCAGGACTGAAAAGTGATTGCTTGTCAGCATTATAAACCATGTACTCAGTTTAAAATGCTGTCCTTTAGTGAGCACCAACCTCACCTAAGGATCTGCTTGTAAAATAATGTCACTGATTTTCCCACTGGATACTCATATGGCAACAAGCACCACTGCTTAGGCTCAAGATTCATCTTAATTCAGTTGACTTGCACCTTCTCTGCTGGAAGGTGTTTCCCCAGCACTGCTGACAACCACATCAGCCCCTGCACCCTGCAAAGGCAGTTTTCAGCATGGAAAACAGCACCACACTCCAGGTTTGAGGAGAATGACCTGATCTGCTGTAACCAAGGGATAATGCCTCTTTCAAATCCATAGGGCTTATTCTGTGTTAAAACCCTCAAATAAAGTTGCTGGTGGGGGATGTGCCCATTGCAGAGAATCTGTCCTTAGTATTTAACATTTATGTTAAATATATTAAGCTGAGATTGAAGGCATTTGCACACAGGGCACATCAAAGATTTGAGACTGAGCTCCTACTGGATCTAGTACAGAGATACATGAAATTCTGGTTTAATCTTCAGAACAATTTTATATATATCAGAAAAAGGCACAAACTGATGCTGCCTCTGTTTTTTAGGCTGTTTCCTAATAGCAGTGCAGAAATAGCTGTTCCTCTGCATGGGATATGCGTTTCCACACTGGCCAGGTCTCCACCAAACAAAGCAGTAGGAAATGGTAAC
The DNA here is from genome assembly GCA_013396755.1 of Sclerurus mexicanus. NCBI lineage: Eukaryota > Metazoa > Chordata > Aves > Passeriformes > Furnariidae > Sclerurus > Sclerurus mexicanus. Next base: position 636,294 of record VWZF01006071.1, read on the forward strand.
CTGCACCCACTGCATGCTCACTGGCAGCTGCTGCATGAACAGTAGCTCTTGCTAATACAAAAGAGAGGGCTGAGTATGTGGGAGTTGGAATGACAAAAATGATGGGAAATAGGCAGCTTCTTGTCCATTAGAAGCTGATTTGCTACTTCCCTACGCAACCTTTTAATGAGGTTAATGAAGACACTACAGAATAAACAAATCTTCTAGGGAACTAGTCCCTTCTAGAAATCTTTCAGACATCCTAAACTCCAAAACTGAATGCTTATTGCAGTATAAATTCCCCGGTAAGTGACACAAGATGATGAAAGCAAATGCATGTGTGCATTTGCTTTTTTTAGCTCCAAGACATTTTAATCAAGCCATTTCAATACTAAAGGCATCACTTTTTAGTACGCATATTACCTTTTCAAAGTGCATGGTTGCTCACCAACAAAAATCCTTATGGATTTCCCACTCTTTAGGTATTTTCCAGCTACAGTTAGCAATGTTCCTCCAGATTTGGGGCCATAGGTGGGGGATATACTTGTTATTACAGGATTCTAAGGGATGTTAACAATAAGAACAATAGATTATAAAATTATAATAATAAAGCCAACAGGAATATAGAATTATACTGGATTGGACTCACAAGAAGTTCATTCTGATTGATACTGAAGCTAATTTTGACTATAAAGGTTTGATCATAGTGCTTACCACATATGAAAATGTACTGAACAGTGTTTTGCCATGTCCAACAGAAACACTACTGGATATATTAAAACCTGGACTTTTTGCAGCAGGAACTGTGCATTCAAGCCTTTAGAAAACAAGGAAAAAAATGGGATTACATTTTGTTTCTGCTTGATTCTTTTTGTATTAAAATAGAACCACTTCAAACCCATAATAATGGAGAATCCATACTAAACAGATCATCAATCTGTGAATATCAAGGACATTTCAGAAATAACAGCTAAAAGAACTGTGCTCCTCCTCTTTAATACTGAATACAAACACTGCAGTCTTTATACTTGGCCAGAGAAAATAATTTTAGTATATCAAATACATTTCAGAAAAAAAAAGAAGCATGCTAAATAAAACAAATACCTCCTATTCTATGGCTGAGGGGTTTTTTTTAAATTTTCCTTTAGTATCAAATTTGGCAGACAACAGGATTAGAAAAAATGCATCATATACACAAGTTTGTTTTATAAATTTAAATATTACCAAAAATGAAACTTGAACCTTTGTGGCAGTGTCAATGTATTATATTACATTCATAGAGTCTCATATGTAACCTAGTCTCCTTAAATCATTTTGTTTCCATTAAGACTGTTGAGAACAGCAGCTAGGAGAGTGCTCAATACTTCCGAAGTACTTGCTGGAGTGTACTCACTGCTACATATGTGAACAGAGAGGCTGTGCCATGATCTGCACATTGCTTTGGTGGTGCATAATCATATGCTTTGAACTGAGAGAGGATATTCACTGAACTTCCTGTTTCTTCCAAATAACAACCAGAATAACCTTTGTCTTAAATTTAAGCCATTATCACACCATCTCAAATACTTATTTCTGAGGAAGAGAAGGAGAGGTGCAGCTGAGGGTCTTATGCCTCTGGATGATGAGATATCTACATCTTCTCTCATTTCTCTCCAGTAGCTTCTCAGATCAAGAAGACAGAGGTGACATAACTGAGCTCAGCAGGATCCTGGCCAAAGGAACCTGCCCGCTTTTCAGACCTTTGAATAGCTGCATTCTTGCCAGCTCCCACAGATGTTGAACAGCATTTCACAGACAAACCAGAAAAAGCTGCTGCAGGAGCTATTGGCATAAACTTTATTTATTTGATCTCCATTTCAAGCACTTTTTTTCTAGGGGAGAGCACTTTTTTTCTTGGGGAGCTTATCAAACCGAGAGACTTTTTTCAATTTGAAATTTCAGAATCTGAGATAATACATATTTTAAAAAAAATCCATAAAAAAAGAAATTAACATTTTGGGTTTCTTACTTGTTTTTGTTGCTAGATTTTGCTTCCAGAGCACAAATTTGTCCTCCGATATGGACTACTGTATTTTTTAATTCAAATCTATTATTTTTGCTGAATCCAAAGTCCCATCCACACAGTGTCAGCTTTGTCCCACCTTCTATGGGAGCACTGCTTGGGAGAATCTGTCAAAAAAATATTATGTTAGTTGAATCAGGTTTTCTTGAACTTCAAATGGAGCTAAAGAATGTGAAAAGAAATAATTTTAGAAAAGCATTTCTTTTGGTGGACTATGTCCTAGCATTCGTCTTAATTGTTCTTCACCTTTCATTTGTCACATTATGAGCTTCCTCTGGCAGTAGCAATAAATAACAAAACCTATACTAGAAAGCTTTGAAAGTTAGTGTTTAGGGGCACTGAACAAGCTGTGCATTGTAACAGTCTTTTAAATCCTGCCGTTCTTGTCTTTCACATCTTATTTCTGGCGTGTTAAACATACAATATACTTATTTTGTTAGAAGCTGAATGCTGAACACAAAAGAGCCCCAAAATGACATTTTTTGTCAGTTTGATGAAAGTTGGATTCAGAGTGAAGTAGCTTCAAAGACGCCATAATCCAGTATTGCGTTGACTGTGATAAAGTTAACATGACTTCTGCTATTCTTTCCTTAAATCTTTTACATTTGGTCACCTCTAATTCTGAGTTAAAAATAAATTACCCCTCAGAAACACAGAGACAATCTACAAAGGAAATGCCTTTTTTTTTTATATTTTAAATTGTCCTGTAAAATATAACAATGGTGGGAAAAACATAGGAACACTATAGAAGTCTTAAAAACCTCAGTAAAAGTACTGGTCAGTACTGCCAGTTAAAAAAAAAAAACCAACGCAAACCAAAACAAGAAAAACACCCAACATCAGTTCATGGATTATGGGGGCTTTTCACAATACTGCATAATTCAGCAAACTTACCAGTACCACTGGACACAAAAAAGAATGAAAGACTGAATTTCTACTTGTGATCATAGTGCCTAAATGTCTTCATGCTTTAGTGATAATAATTTTGCCCCTAAAATGCAATACAGCTGTGCCCTTCAAAGGACCTGACTTAATTTTCAAGCTGAAAGGAAAGTGTTTGAGTGATACCTGGCTATTATTTCATCTGGAAATCCAGTAAGACAGCATATTTCTTTTCAACTCTCTTGTAGCTATATTTCAAGACTCTCACAAATGAACTATTGTACATAGAAAGGCAGCTGAAGAATACTTCAAAAGAATTATACCATATACTATATATGGGGAAATTTACTGCCCCCATTAGAAACCAGACAAAGAGTCTGATCTAAAATGCACTGAAGCCAGAAGGAATCTTTCCTGTTTTAAAGAGCTTTGATTCAGCTTTCAGTAAGCAAAGAAGAGGGAACCTATGCAGGAATTTGTACTTTTGCACAAATCCTGTAAAAAAGGAATGATACATAGCCTCTTGACACACAACACTGCAGCTCAGAGAGTGGAGCAGTATTGTACCCTGTGGAGTCTGTGCTATTCCCAAGTTAAACGTTCCCTTATTTCTCTGCGTTTTTTTCCTTCGAAATTGGGATTTGACTTCTGATCCTAGTTTTCCACTCTGCTTAATATCTCGGCACACTTACCTATTTTTGGAGTAACGAAACCCTAGCAGAAACTGAAACTGCTCTGTGGGTTAAAGGATGTCCTGATGTTTTGTACAATAATGCACTGACATGCGGTATTTGAAGAGTTTGAAATGTAATCCATAAGTTAGCAAAATAAGAGTGTTAAAATCAGGCTCTACTAAGCCACATAGAATAAGAACTGAAGATACTGAATTGATTTTTAGTGACCTTATCTGCCAAAAGAAACTTATAATAGCAGCCCATGTACCTTACTTGAGGGAGAGTAAGTATTTACTGTATTCTGCCAACAAATTTAGGAGGCAAGACCTCTAAGTAGATAACAAAAGATAAACCAAATCTTAAACTTTTGGTTTAACATTCTACAGAAATTCCCCCAGAGTGTTTTTATTCAAGTCTTTATTTTTGTTTCACTTGTTCTGTATGATGAAATGTCTGAAAGTTGAATGTTTTTCAGACTTGTTCTTGGGAGAGATGACAGGAATGAATAGTGAACCTCCTGGCCTTTGAACCGAGGTATATGTAGGCATCTTCCGTGTGCTTACGTTGCACAGGTAGTAAGAGAAAGCAAGAAAATCCAAATCAGACATAAATGCTACAAAATTCAGGATTCAGCAGTTCTCTTTAGTAAGGAAACTCCACTGATCATATGAAGCAAGTCCTGCAGCAAATCCTGCCATTCTGCTGCACTTCGGACTTTCGGTTAAGGGAGAAAGTTAAATTCTCTTTCTGTTTTTGAAAAAAATGAAAGCTTATGCTTTTGCTTATGTTGACAGTCATTATGTCAATATCCACTCACATGCTTTATAATTTTTTTGAAGAAAACACCTATTTATTAGTTTCAATAGCCCATTCATTTCAATTAATAGACAAGAACGTGTACAGACCATATGTGAAATTTCCAGCAGAAACTCCAACCTAAACAGGCACCAGAAGCCCTGATGTTCTTGATAGGTCTGATACAAAAGCCAGCTAAAATGACTCACTTTAAAAACAATAACAAACCATGTCAGATTTTTAACCACAACAAAGAATCAGAAGGGAGACCAATTTATTTCTTCTTTTACGCCCTTCACCTTTCAGTGTGACCTGAACGCCACACACAGATGCTTGCAATTTGTTCCAGCACAAAGTGCTCTCTGAGGAGACTCCCTCGAGCCCCCCAGCTTCCCTCTACTACTGCTTGTCCAGGCTGACAAAACACACCTCGTGGTTGGCAGGGGCAGTGGATGGGAGCGGAGTGGGAGCCGGGCTGTGGGGGGGACGTGTCCCAGTGCCTGCCCTACTGTGCTGTCTGTAGCAGGGGGAATGCCTGGGCAGAGCTGGCTGTTGCCCACAACCCATGACTCCAAGGGAAAGTGCCTAAAGCAGGACAGAGAAACAAAGGATCTGGAGGATCTGCTTCTTCTCTGCCACCCCTCCTGAGAAGAAAATCTCCTTTTTTTTTTTTTCTTTTTTTTTAATGCCAACCACTGTATGTAAAAACTTTGTTGAAGACTTTGTTAGCTAACACCTACTGGACCAGCCCCTTATAGAGCAATGTGTTCCCTCCCCTCAGGTTAGAGTGATCATGCGATATAGCTCAAGCAATCTGCCCCTCTGGAAGCTGCAAAATACTAGGCGGAGGTTCAGACTGAATTTCAGATACTATGCAAAGCAGGTCATCCTCTGTTTGTTAGGAACAAAACAAGCTTGTTTCTTACATTTTATGCATATGGGTTTAAGGACAGATCAGAAGATGATGAATAATCTGTTTTATATTTTTTTCAGTAATCATGTTAAATGTCATGGTCCAGTAGAGCATGAAATCTGTCTTAACAGCTAGCAATCCAAAGGGATTTAAGTACCCAGCTGCATTTCTTTCCTTGCAAACCTTCTAGAAGCAACATTTACCAACATGGGCATGCTGTAATTCGAGATTCACTTTGAGATCCAGCAGTGTCACAGATCCATATTCATTACAGGGGTAGACTGGGTTTGTGCTGAGCAGGAAGGGCTGAACCACTTGGGGAAGGGGAGCACCTAACCAGCCTCACGCTGCCCCATGTCCAAAGCGTGCTCCCCTGGATGAAACCTTCCAGCGACTTCTTAGGGACTGCAGAGGTGGCCTTGGGGATGGCACCTCTTGGTGCCTGTGCATGGGCTCCAGACTTGATTCTTAAAGCTGCTGAATGCACAGACTCAGAAGTGGAATTAAAAAGGGCTATATGAGCTCAGCAGCTCTGAAAATCAGAAACTAAGCAGTTCAGAGCCTGAGAAATCTTTTTTGAGCCATGGAAATATACAGCTGCTTCTGGAAAGTTCTGTGAAGAAAATAACATTATAGGGTGCTACTTGTGCTTGAACTCTAGGAAAGATGAAAAAAGGTGTTCAGGATTAGATGAGTACCTTGGGCCTGCAGAGGTATAGGAAAATACGTCAGGGCTAATTCTCAGGGTATACCTTTGGATGGGTGATTAATAGTCTCATACAAACTAGGGTCAGAAAGGATTATTTCATCATCTAATGTAACCTTTTTGTAATAATTGTGCTCTTATATAAAGGGAAAGTATTCACATTATGTGTCTGGAATTTTTGTACATCTCCTTTGCTCAAATGTAAATGGTAATAGAAGGCAAGGCAAACAAACGCACTCCCCTTTCCCTCATTTTTTTATAGTTTCCTATTAACTCTTCGTTGTTTGTTCACTGAATTTTGCCTGTGTTAATCCTAAATTTAGTATCTGAAAGGTGAACATGATAAAAAAACCCCAACCCCATAAACACGTGTTTCTAGATTTCTTTCTAGATTAATAGCAGTTTTTGCCTGTCTACTCTTTAAAAGTTGTTGTGCATGAAATCATCTACCTGGTTGAAAGAAATACATTACTAATTTAAACCCACCTTTTGTCTGCCTTTCTCTGTAAGAGTTTAGCATATCAAATTTTTATCCCTGTTTATTAGCTGTATCCCCATAAAGGAAAATGTACTTTTAACTACACGATGTAGTTTACATGCAGTAACACAAGTAAATGGGTATAAATGCTACCAGGAAGTTTTATGCTTGTCCTTCCTCACATTCCTAGTCCACCAACTGCTTTACAAACCTCTGCCTTCACAGTTATGTCACACTTCACACAAGAAGATCTGGTTATACGTACAGTATGAATCCTGCATTAACCGCAGCTAAATTAAAGCTGAACCGTGCCGGTGCAGCTCTCCAGTCATCTGTGCCATTTCCTTCTCGCACAGCCTTGCTGAGCTGGCAGCAGCCTCTGGCTGGCCCCTGTCCCGGGGCACGGGGTGTGCAGCTACAGGCTTGTCCCCCACTGGTGGTAAGTGGACTCTTGGGAACAAGGAGCCAGGAGGCACGTTATGAGAAAACATCTCCTCCCGGAGCTTGGGTAGGGGAGAGAGGGAATTTTTCTCTCAGAGAAACACCACACTTTCCTCCAGCGCTGGAGCCAGTACGGGGACAGATGAAGAGTGGGAGCCACAGACCTTCTGCAGTGGGTCCGGCTGTGGCAGCTGAGGGCAGGCAGCACTTTCCTCCACTTTGCCCTTGGAGAGGAGTCTGAGAGGAAGGGTGCTCCTTTCTGTGACCGGCCTTTCCCAACAGACCCCTGCCAGGCTGGCTCAGACCCTATCATGTTGTCTCCCTGTCAGAAGTGCTTTGGAGGGTCACGGCTCTCCCATGGCTGGTCAGGATAATCAGACAGACCTGTCCACCACGAGCACCTCAGCCCCCAGCACTCAGGGAGAGCGTGTGCATCCAGCCAGAGGATTTATGGACACCGGGCTGAGGGGAAGCTGAGGAGAGCAGATACTTCATTTATCATAATTACATAAAAAGAAAATAGCCACAGAGCGCAGACCGTATTCTTCCCTCAAGAGATAGAGGGGAGAAATCCACCATTTTACCTCATAAACCCTAGGCAAGCAGGTGTCCTGGGTCCAGGTGCTGGCGGGGCACTCAGGAGACCTGAGGCACTGCTGGCTGCACCAGCCACACTGCATGAAGGCAGGAGCCAGCAGGCACTGGCTGCAGGACCTGAAGTGGTGGCAGCCCGGCCCCTTCAGCGGGATCTTCGTTATCTGCCGATGGAGAGACAAGATGCGCAGGTCCTTTTAATACACACACTAAGTGGGCAAGGAGAGTCTCTATTTATGCAAAGCGTGGTGGCGCTACTCAGGTTTCAGATGTGCAAGTCGCAGTTCGACTTCTCTTTAGCTCAGTAATTACATGATCTTATAAGTAATTTAACTGACATGATTTTAAATTCGCTTGGGAGAAACCCTAAAGGCATCTTAATGTTATATACAGTTACGACCAGCATCTGGTGTTTACAGCAAGATAGAATTTTTTGCTGATGGAGAAAGAAAACAGCAGTGTGCTCCTCCCAATTCTGCACTAGTTCTTGGAAAAAGCAGTGCATCTCAGTATGCCTTAGTTCATACATTCGTAAAAATAGGCATGATGGCTATTTCAACTGGGGCAGGGCTGTATTAATACCTGTGGCACACTTACAGTGACTGCCCACGTACTTGTTTTTTAACACCCATCATCAAAAAACCTATACTGTATCTAAAATATAAGTTAAAATTTATATTACTTAAAATAGCAGGATAATTATGACAGTAGTCACTTTAAATATATAAGAATTATTTTTGGACAAAATACTGACATTAGTATATAATTACATTACTATATAAGTGCCTCACATTTCTTTATACTTCAGTACCTTCCTTAAACTTATTTTGGACATTTTCTGAAAATTGCTCTTATAAATATCTCACACATTTCTAGTAAATGATTAATAATCAACTTTACTAATGGCTGATGTATTTCTGTAAATATTTGTAGAACTCAGAGAGCCAAATTATTGCTTATGATTATGGATTAGGATTATCTGTAATATTATCTGCTGATGTCTTAAACCTATTCAATGCATATCTACTTATGACAATAGCATATTTATGATAGCCCCTCATCTTTTATTAACTCTTTGTAGACTACATACTAAAGTAATTTTCAAACCTTACTGTGAACACTGACTCCCAGTTTTAAACACACCCATGTCACTGTTACACACAAAACCCTCCTTAAAAAACTGTGTTATGACACAAACCAACAAAAACCAGGAAACTGTGACCACCATTCTTTTCTTAAGCCATTGTGTGTTTTGTCTTTGCAAGCTCTTGAATTAGGGACAGGGTTTCAGCCTTAAATTTGCATTTCCTGGCTTTTGTTGGTTTATATCACAGCTCTTGGGTTGTTTAAACATGTCTCAATATTAGGCTGTTGGTTTGTTCAGTAGGGGAAAAAATATCTTGGAGGAAACTTGCCCCCCCGCAGTGTTCCCAAGGGAATGGCAAGGCTGTGAGGATGCAGCACATAAGGCAGTGGTGTGAACAGCTGCTCTTACTGAAAGTTGCTGCTCTGAAGGCAGGTTTACATAGTGCACGGAAGGATTAGAGTATGAACCACTCACCTTTTTCCCAGTCACTACCAGGGTGTAGCCATCATCTGCTAAAGAATTCTTGACAACAAGCTGGGGAGAGACGGGGTGGGAGTCTAGCTGAAAGCTGACGTGTGGAGCTGTGGGCTCTGAACGGGAAACCACTATCTAAGAAAGAGAGAAATTTTGAAAATCAGCAGGCAGCGTGTGATACAAATGCATGCTGCTCAGCAGTCTCACGTTCTCTGCTTGCATTAATTACTTTGCATTACATTGCATAATATTTTGCATAATGTTCCATCATGATCTGATTAAAGCGCTATAAAATCTACTTTATTTAATGCAGCAAAATCATGGCTGTTGGAGGATCCTCAAAATACACCATATTTATTAAAATCTGAAGGAGTCATTGCATGTTTCCTAGTCCTTTAACTTCAGGCATTTATAAGTCACCATAAAAAAATGAAGATGGGCCATTTAATCAGTCCTGTACATTTAAGAATGAAGAATTTTATCTACAACATCTTTTTAAAAGAATCTTAAAATTCTGGGTCCTCAGAAGTCCAATATATCTCCATTTATTTTCACTTTGGTCTCTCTCTTTGAACAGCAACCTTTATCCTACGTTAACAGTCTCCAGTCTTGCTGCATGTGGGGCCATAAGAATGCAAAGCTATGGCAGGTGCAGGTTGTCGCTGTACACAGAGCTTGATTCCCAGAGCTGGTGAGATGGCTGCTGCTCAGACAAGCTCCTCACAAGATGTGGCTGGGCACCTTGAAGTCTGGATCCTGCTGATTTCTACGTGAGCCAGGTGTCCAGGACAGAGCATTCAAAGCACTTCTTAAATGACAGGGAATGCTGTAGGCTTCTTTAGGAGATGTTCCAAAACAGGAGCCAATTTAGTTGTCCTGAAGCCCCTTTGCACAAGCCTTCCCCCTCTCTCCCTCTCTCTCAGTTTTAGGAGATCTTAGGGAGATTAGTCACACCAGGATGAAATTCCCCCACTAGTCATCTCTCTGCATCTTGAGTTACCTAAATACTTCTGAGAATCTGGACCTATTCCTGCAAACACACGCCTAACTTTACTACTGTAACTTTGTTGACTTTAACGGGATGAGTCATGGCTGTTAAGCAGAGGCATAAAGCATCTGCAGATCAGTGTGGATATTTGATAGTGAGATTTTATAGGCTTGGGCCTCCAGTCCTGAAGGATGTGCACCCAAATGTGATTGCATCAGGCAACAAAGGCAGAGGATTGTTTACATGAAGGATGATCATGTTCATGTTTCAAAAGCTCTTCACGTGTAGTTTACTTAAGGAATTTAGATAATCAACATTTGCTGAGAAGTTAGGATTCAATGGGGTTCATTATTTGAAAAGATTGAAGCCATTTTGGAAATAACTTGTACGTCAAATGTTTCATTTTTCACTATAATGAATCTTTTCTTCTGACTCCAAAGGCAGGATCAGAACAGCCAGGACGTTGACTTACATGATTTCAGTGGCTTTTCGCACTGCCAAGGTCTTTCAACAAGATGGCTGACTCCAAAACTAGACTTGGAGATGCTGTAATTATAGCTGATGTTTTTTGTAATTCAAGACTTAAATAAAATATATGAGCATTTAATTCATGGCGATAAGTGCTTCACATCCCAGAGGTATTTATAGTTTGGGGTTACAAGAGGCTTTTATTCTTTAAAATGAAACTGGCTTTGTTACAGACTTTGCTATGGATTTGTTTCACAGCACAGAAAGTGCAGCTTTTAGAAATCAATAAGGTATGATCATTTTTGGTGACACAGAAGTATGGTCTCTGACTCAGTGTAATAGGGCATGAGCTCTGTTTTTCTATTCAGGACAATGAAAAATAGAATGGACTGGAAAGCTGCATGAAAAAACTTGATTAATGTTGGCATTATGGGGAGAGGTAGCACCACAGCTGCAAATACCTTTTTAGTTGATCATTAGCCGTGTCTCATCTCAAATACCCACTGCTATAAAATGCTAAGAATTCTTTTCCATCATTAATCCAGGCTTCCTCTTATTGCCAAGCATTCTTTCTGATTGAGCCACAGTGTTAACCCTTTAAACACATCTGTGTTCCAATCTCACAGCAATACATGAAAATTTGGATTCCTTCTCTATAGTCTTAGAAAAACTACTTGGTACTTTAAACATGGACCGACTCTTATTTTACTGGGACTGATAGTCAAATCACTTGCTCAAATCCCAAGAGAACAGACTTTGACCTCATGACATATAGGGAGCTCAGATTACACTTCCTAACTCGTTTGGGACCACAGAATAGAAGTTTGGATTTTGCTTAGAACTAATCTACCAGCCTACAGTGCTGCAATAATAGAGAGTAGATGCAAAAATGATCTTTTTTATCTATATAAATGTGTGGGTTTTGCACACTTCAGCCCAGTCCTTGAAATTCTATCTTACCCTTATCCAACATAATCCTGAAAAAAAAGCAATTTGAAGACAGCTTCTAGAGCAGAAAGAAGAGGCTACTTAGGACTCCGGTGTCATTCTCATAAACCTCTGATTTTTATGGCTTGGGACTGGGCTGGTATGTGTGCAGTGTAACTTAAATCTGCTATGGATGCACCACCATACTACTTCTGCTATGAAAATGGTTCAGTACTGTAGCATTTCTCTTGGTAAAGATTATGAAGTCCTGTGTTTTTTTGGGGTGTCTATTTTTGAAGGGGAGGGTGGTGGTATTGTGTTTTGTGGTCTTTGTTTCTGGGTTTTTTTTTACATTTTAATAATTAATTTATTAACCAAGCATTTCTTTAGAGCATAAGAGAAATGAAAGCATATCTATGTGCCTGCACTCTGGCAGTTAGAAGAAAGGGAAGGTCTTCCACAGATTAGTAATTAACTAAAGGAGAACAAACAGGCATTATCAGTAAATGGTCAGTGCCTGCAATAGTGAGAAGTCACCAGAGGTGTTCTACAAGGTGTCTCGGCTGGGATCCATACTGTTCAATATACCCATAAATGAGTTAGAAAAGCGGTGCAGTCCAGTGACAGTTTTCTGATGATCTGAAGGTATTCAAGGCGGTAAGGATGAGGACAGACACTGAAGGATGGCAGAAGGACTTTACACGACAGCATGTCAAGACAATAAAATGGCAAGTAAAATACAACAAAGAAAATTAATTTAAAGCAGTATATGATGGATAGTTATATAACTGCTTTGCAGCAAAGAAAAAGCACCTAATAAAAACTTAGGAATTACTAGAAAAGGATTAGAGAACAAATCAGAAAACATTCTGATGTCATATAACTTCATGGTTTGCCTGAAACTTGAAATTTTTGTGTGGTTCTGGTTGCCTCCTGCCAAAAAGAACATGTTAAAAAGGGAAAAAGTTCAGAGAAGTGTAACAAAGATGATCAAAAGGCTGCAATGGACAATGATTGAGTATGATAGGTGTGGAATCTATGAAAAAGGAATACAGAATCATGAGTGGGTAGAGAGTAACCATATATTCTTTTCAGCTACCTGAAAGGAGGTTGTAGCCAAGTAACAAGACATAGGACAAGAAGAAATGGCCTCAAGTTGCACCAAGGGAGGCTTAGATTATGTTTTAGCAAAAATTTCTTCACGAAAAGGGTTGTTAAGCATTGGAACAGGATGTCAAGGGAAGTGGTAGAGTCACCATTCATGGCAGTACTTAAAAGATGTATGAAAGTGGCACTTAAGGACATTTTTTAGTTGTGGACTTGGCAGTGTTAGGTTAATGGTTGGACTAAATGACACTAAAGGTCTTTTAGGTTAATGGTTGGACTAAATGACACTAAAGGTCTTTTCGATCCTAAATGATTCTATGACTTTATTCTAAGAAAAGCACTAAACATCATCAAAAGACAGAACTGAGACTTAGGTTCAAGGCAAACAAAAGAGTACAACATCCTACCAGTAAGTAATGATCTATGGGACTCCTTGCCAAAGGATGTGAATGCAAGAGAAATACACATTCAAAGGGGAACTCCACAGGTACATGGAAAGAGCTGAGCAGACAAAACTCAATAGCTCAGGAAATCCCAAGAAAGGAAAATAGTTGGAGATTTGAAGCAGAAGGTATTAGCTATGTTGCCTGAGTCCCTAGGCATCCACTTGTCAATACTGCCGGAGACAGAGCACTATACTAGATGGACCCTTCATTTAAATACGTGTGGCTCTTCTGATGTTCTTAAAAATAACTCTTCCAAGAATCACATTCAATGTCAGTAACTACAATGCCGGACATCCTTCTCAAAGCAAACACAATATTTATGTCCCTCTATTTAGAGAAAAACAATTATGTTGTCTTTCCACATAGCTGGAACTACTTTCATGAAGATAACAGACAACAGTTAATTAATTAATATATTAATTAACATATTCTTTATATTTGAAGTCAGTGATCACTTATGTCCATGAACACTAAAATTATTAATTTAAATATTATTTCATTGCCATCAGCTAGAATTAATGTTAAATAAGAAGATTTGAGTCTAAGTTCATCTGTGCATAATATGGCAAATTAAGACTGTAATAACTCAAGTTGAAAAACAGCATGCAACAGCTTCTCTTAAAAATCATTCTGATGCTCAGTTCTGCTAGTCAGCAGGATTGAATTACAAATGTTACTGTCTACATGTTGAAATATCTTCTGCAAAAATGAGAGGCCTTCTAAAAGGAATACCATCTAAGTATCATATTGTTATTTTTTCCCTAGATGTCTGGCAGGTGTATGCCATTATCCAGCAGAGATAGGCTCAGGGTTAACTTTACTGTGCAACGCCTCAAATGCCCTGGGATATGCAGCATAGCCTTGCAAAGGGCACATATGTAGCTCTCTAAATGCTGTATATCATTCTAATCCATGGAGAATATAATGGATCTCCTCTGAAGAGTATAAGCTTTTCTACTCAAACTGAATATTAAACCATATGTGCTCTCAAAACAGTTATTCGGCACCAGGTGTTAATTTTAATTTGACTATATGGATTTTGCATTATTCAGTATTTGGTACTTTTTTCCTGGAAGAATCAAGATATATTCTTTACCACAGAAAGAACTACTATCATAAACGTTAAAAGTTGAGCTATAGATATGAAAATGTTTCTTATGAAGAGTTTGCCAGTTTTCTGTTAGCTTAGAAATTATAAAGATGGAAGGATTGAGCTATTCCCATTCCTACAAATGCACATGTGCACTTAGCCTTAAATAAGTCAGACTCCCAGTATTGAAAAGCATGCTGAATTGCTGGGCCACTGAGACAGGACAGCAGTGGACACCGAGGTCAAATTTTGCAATGACTCCATGGGCATCCCATCACTCTTTCCTCCTCCTGGCTCTGTAGCATTCAAAAGTCCATGCTTATGTATCTCTTGATCTCCTTGCACTTGCTTCAAATATGGCTTGCCACTTGCACTTTGTTACAGCTACATTCGCCTACAGAGACAGGAACTAGATTAAAAGGAGTTTGATAAATTCAAAGGTGCATATGAGTTCTAGTACGCTATGGTATAAACTGGATTTGACTGAACACACTGAAAGATGCAAAGCTCTGTATTTCTTTGCTATGTGTCAACTTATTTTGCTGACAGGCACCATGGCTTTGAGCCTTGAATCCTGGAGTGGTGAGGTCTTGCTGCTTTGCTATTTGCAAGAGAAGAGCAATGCTGAAGGCTTGGCTCTCTTCTTGCTGAATTCTGGGACAAATTTTTCCAATCCCTGAGTGCAGTTACAAATAAAAAGCAGATGTGATTATTTTTGTCTATACTAATTTCTGTAGCATGCATTACGTTCCCTGGCATGTAATCTATGAAAGCAGCTATGACACATGTTAACTTTTCTCTTTTTGGGGAAATGAGACGTGTGTTAAAGTTTGGTGGTGGTGGTGTTTGTTTTTAATCATAAATATTCCTGGGAAATGAATGTGACTATCAAGTGTTCTGTCTACTTGGATGTGAAAGCCAACAGATTTGTGCTCATTGTGTGAAAATTTCCCAAACCAGTGATCTGTAAGAGCCCCATCCCTATTCCTCAACAGACAGAATCTGGGGCACCAAAAGAAATGAAAAGTCAGCATGTTAAGGAAACCCCAAAGAAGCTCTTCATCATTCAAAGCAGAATGAAATTATTGAAGTCAATGTCACAGTATGCCATGGAGGACAAAACAAAAATAAATTAAAAAAACAATAAACAAAACCGAGGAGAAAGGAGTCCATAAATTACTATTAAGTGCCAAATATGGGTGTAATTTCCAGCTATTGGAATTTCTGGGACACTCAGCACCAGAAACTGGAGGGTGCTGGGAAAGGTATCACTGTTTGCTTTTACTTGCCTCATACCTCTCCCTTATCCGTCTTAGCCCCTGCCAGAACTCTGCTCCTTGAACATTTATTATGACCCCATACATCCTTTTTTAGCAACAAATCCAGGATACTGGGATATAATAGGTCCCCAAAATAAGGCCTACTATTAATCTGTATTGTTTTGTGTCTAACAAGTGCAGAGAGCTCCTGAGGAGGGTGAGTGGCTTGTTGTCTGATGTGCTGTACTCCAACGATGTCTATCTGTGCCATCATGCTTTGGTTTTTGTGCCCGAAGCCATTTTCTGTCCAGAATCTGTTCAGACATGACAGTGCATTACCATGTTTTGCTAATGTTTGGCTTCTCCTCTAGAGCTGGCTCATGTCCAGCCAGATTGGACAGGACTGCAGCCAGCATGTGGCTGACGGCATCCCAGGGTGTATGTACGCCCATGGGAAGACCCTTTCCTCACCTCCAGAGGCAACAGGATGAATATCCTACTGCAGCACTCCACATGCAGCCCAGTTCTGTCCCCTTTGCACAGAGTTTCACTGGTATAGTCAGAAGGATGAGATGGTCCTCCTGCCAAAACTGCATCTCTAGAGAGCAGTTACCCATTGTAGCTGTAAAACGTCCAGTAAGAACTTCTCTATCCCCCTCTTCCTCAAGGAGGTCACCAACAAGCAGTGCATTTGCTTGGGTGTTACCTTGGTGAGGCCAACTTCAAGCATAGGGAGCACATGCAGTATTCTGCTTCCAAACATAGTGTTAAGCCAAAATGCAGCCTCTGCATTCAGCAAGGGCATCAATCTCTTGTTCATTCTTACGGCTTACGGCTTTTCAGCTGTGAGCTTTTCAGAATAAATTTTGTAAAACATTCCCATATCTGACACTTCCCAGAGCTATCACAAAGTTCTCCCCTTCCTGAAGAACTTTGCTCTTTTCTTCATCTCTCATAAGCCACTCTCTGCAATAATACCAAGCTCTAGGCAGAAAAAAACCAAAACACCTTGAAATTGAACAAAAATAAAAGATATTTTATCTCAATATATCCACAAACTGTAATTTCCAAAAATACTGGCTGGTAATGACAGTGTATTTTCCTGTTGTGAGTTGTATTCTCAGCACAGCTTCTTTGGCTTGAGCAGAGTAAGGCTGCTTTACACCAGCTGAAAATCTTATTCCTCAGCTATAGCAGTGTGACTGGACGCTGTTTTCTAATGAAATAACCACTGTGAAATACCTGATTCACTTTACACCCAACAGCTGTAGTTTCAGTCTGTGTTCCCAGTCACAGTCTGAAAACAAGCACAATAAGAAAGGCCCAAACAGCTGCAACTCCTCAACAGAAAAAAAAAAAACCAACCCAAAAGGGAGAAAAGAAGTTTGTTGTCAGGCTCCAGCTTAGGAAGGAAGTAAAGCCATTTTTCTTTTCTGTCTCATGCATGTCAGCTGTCTTAAAAAATTATTACTGCTCTGTTTTGTAATAGAAACTGCACAATATTTGGTAAACTACAAACTCGAATCTATTCATGGCCAAATACAGATTTAACATTTCTGATACAGCCAAAACATGCTCAGTATGTGAATAGGCTGCAGTACTCTCCAGGAGAGGTTTGGAATTCACCTCCTGGCCCCAATTATCCTCCCTAAAAGAACTCATGAATCCCATATTTGGACCATTCAGATTGATTTTATTTTAGTTCTAGATTTTGGCAGGAAAAAAGTAAACATTTAGTGAAGGAGGCTGTATTTACTTTCCTGTATTAGAGCTCTCCAGAACTGTTCAAGTGAATAATTCTACTTTATCAAACTAAAAGCACAAGCAGAAAACAACAGGTTTGGTTGGATAAAAAATACCTGCTTCTGCAGCCTGAGTATTACTGGTTCTTTAGATTACTTTTTTTAAATGAGTGAAATGTGGGCTGTGTTCTGAGTTGCATCATTAGCACAGTTTTAATGGGTAATGCTATAAGCTTTCGTAGAATCACTTGTAAAGTTAGGAACTAGTCATTCTCATACACCTCTAAATACATCAAAACCCCAGAATCTGGTAGCCATCACTTACAGAAGGAAAACCGTACGTGTTAGATCTGCTGAATTTTGCAGCAGTGCTGTGCTATAGTCATGTCATAAAGAGACAAAAATGGATGGAGATAGAAATAAAGTTGGAGATGAGGGGGGTGTAGAAAAGCAGAAAGTGATGAGCAGAAGATATGCGAAAGGAGATGGAAAAGTGGCAAGAAAGAGGACAGGAAGGACAGAAACAAGTGGTTGGCTGCTGATCAAGTATAAGCAAGTTTAAGGGGGGAATATGAGAAACATTTTCAAATAGATTTCTCTCAGGTTGAGGATCAGTAGCTTGCTGCTGCATCTACTGGCTTCCATAGCACAAGCTTGGAGCTTCACTTCAATTTAGGTGATGCGATCACTATGTTTTAAAGATTCCCTGCCCCCCTCTCCCAAACATTTCTTAACAACTGAAGGAAACACTAAATTAATACAGACAAATGTGATTTAAATGTTCATTACTTTCACCAAACTGTTTTCTATTTGGGTGCTGCAGGTTGTGGTTGTCAGAGACAGAGGTACTGTACTACTATTTCTTCTAATTTTATGAATGGCTACTCGTACTGAAATCTATGTCAGAACCTAAATTGTCTAAATATAGTAAGGTTTGGAATTTCAAAAAAGATACAAGGTCAACTAGGTGCACTGGAAGAGCTGAGCTGATTTTCTAAGTTTAGAAACATGTATGATTATTTTTTTCTTTTGCTTTTAAATAGTTGGCATGAAAATACGTTCTCAAGATACTAACACAATACAACCAGTGTTAAAACAGGTTCCCTGATAGGTAGAATTCTGTAACTAATTTTCCCTGAAAGGATGCCTGTGTCTGAAAGGATATAGTCAACTCTGAACAGCTACAAGTTACAAGGGGATTGCACAGGAAAATTCAGTATATGTTTGTACAAAGAGCTAAAAATATGAGTGCAAATGACCGTGCAAAAGTGAGATGCGTAATAAGTGAACAGCTGAGGATTCTTTGCAGTATGTTCCAGTAGATATGTGAATGAAACAAAAAAGAACATAATTACATTGCTTTGCTAAAAATGTGTGGAAGCATTTGGGGATATCTTTCTGATAAATTAAGTCATTGTTAGATTATCCTGATTTTTTTTAACCCATTTTACTTCAGTAATGGCCATATAATAGCTCAATATTTAATGATCTCCATCTCATTGCAGTTAATAGCTATATTTCCATAGAAACACTACAAATCTGCTTTAGCTGGGCATTTACTGATGATCATGTTTGAAATCACTTCCTAGAAAACTATTAAGAGACCAAAAAATGAAAAAAAAATATTGTAAGAGAACATTAAATTCTGCAAAAATCTGTGTCTGTTGTATCTTACAGATCTGGTATCTCTTCCAAAATCACTTAAAGGCAAAACAAATACATTTTTATTTGGAGGTAGCATCATTAAAGGTAGTCAGTATGCTTATTCTCCTCCTGGCTGCACCCAACACTCAAAGAAAGTGTTCCTACTTACTACAATATGAGCCCAATGCTGACTTCCCCCTGCAGCTCAAGCCAATCTGATTCAATGATGAGAATATTTCTGCTAATGGCCATGTGCAGTTTACACAATAGCCTTTTCTTTTGATCTGTAACTGAACCTGGAATGGGAAATGTATTCTGGAAATATTTAATTGTTCCTTGAGTTGAGCAAACATCTGAATGAAGCTTGTGGTGCAGGACTTGAATGAATAATTTAAAGAACATTATAAATAAGAATAATGCTCCCTTGTGCTTTCTACCAAACCTTCCTAAAAGCTTTGTGACAGCCCAGAAGAAATGCTGCAAGTAAGAGAGCAGTTGTTATTAACTGTATCTTGTAGACAAGGAAATTACTTCAGAAAGGTTAAACAAATTGCTGATGCTTGCTGTGTGAATCAGTATCTGCTTTTAAGAACAGAGTGCAGTTTGGTCCTGTACTCTGTGTGTAGCTCTTAGCATTTGCCTTTCCTGAAACTGCAGCTTCAAGTTACCGAGGCCTTCATGGGAAGTGCAGGTAAAACTGGCAGAGTTGTCACTGAGAGTGTTGTTAAATTCCTGTCTTCTAGGGGGAAAGAGAATCCACTTCCCCACTTTTTCATCTGTCCTTTGTCGTAAATCACTTTGACCTTCTTCTCTGTAGGAGCATTACAGAATTTGCATTATACAGCAGGCTCTGTGTCCAGTCTGTGCAGAAGACCGGAGGCAGAGGATTCCCTTTATCCAGACAGGGTGCATACACTGGGGACAATATGGAACCCTACTTGCTACATGCGATAAGGACAGAAAATGAGGGGAAGGAAGAGAAGAAAGGAAAGGCTTGTTTTCATGACAGGTTACATGTGCTCAGGTATTTTCTAATGGAAGTTTATGGGAAATGAGAAAACTAGAATGGCACAGCAACTGATGGCCTTATCAGGTTTCAGTTAATGATGGATGGGCGACAACACTACTAAGTTTGATGATTCGCTGTAGCCTACAGAGCATGGGTCAAAGACTGTCAATACTTCAGGAAGCCCACTAGAAGATAAATAATACTGGCAAATTAAAAGAACACAGGTCCTTGGGCACAAGAAGGATCCAGGCTGAGATGCATATCCAAGCTGGACTCTGGGGTAGCTGGAGACATCAAACTCTCTAAGGAAGTTACTGCAGGATGACAGAGCTTGAAATAAGATGGGTAAATAGAAGGACCCGTTGATGATTTCTAAGTATTTTGTCTTTGTCTTCTGGTGTTTGATTTGACTTCCAAGTTTTTAAGACTTGGTCCTGTGGGTTACATTTATTTCATTAGTCACCTACAAGAAAGCCATGTAGTATAATTTACCTGTCTAGATTAGTTATCTACTCAGTGGAGGGAGACAGACTACTCAGGAGGGTGATTTACCACTTTTTATGGAAAACCTGTTTTAGGACAGGAAGAACTGTTGTCAAAAAGGACAGAGTGAGATGGAAGTGAGCAACAGCCTTAAAATGTAAGACACATTCAGAGAAACTTGAAAGTAGGTGGAAAAGGAGCTAATCTCAATTCTACAGCTGTGAGTCATAGGCTATGGGTACATAAGCAAGGAATTTGGTGCCAGAGGAGTGGATCAGTATATAGAAACAACTAATGAGGCTCCTGCTTCTACATTATAAGCTGTCTTGGCATTTTACATTGAATAGGTTTAATCTGATCCTCTAGAGCAAAGAACATATAAAATGTATTTCTGAAGCTGTTTGAATAACCAGTCAATCTTTTGAACCTTTCTACTCTAGCTGGGGTTGGAGAATATTTGATGTGTATCCAAGAGACCTTTCAGTTTAGTTTTCTTTGAAAGGACTCTTGTTCATATGAACCAAAACTGCTCTGTAAACTGAGCCAGCTGGACTAAATGGAGATCATGGCAAAATTTGCTCCACAACCATTGCTTCAAGCCACAAAGTCTAGGTAAACACTTAAAATGTTGAATGTTCTATTAAGCTATTTGTTTATATTCCAGAAGTAGTATTTTATTTGGTAATTTCAATTTTCTAATGCCCTGTTAAACTGAGGTAATAATGCTTCTCACTTTTCACCAGCCTGCTAACCCCAGTATGGTTTTTTTTACTGTGAAGTTATTGTAATCATATTTACCTGCAGGAAGCGGCCCTCTGAAGTTCCCAGATTAGCAATGGTAAGGTTCCCTTTGGTGAAGACAGATATCGAAGTCAACAGGACACTGTTGAACTGGCCCATGAACAAGTCAACCCTCTGCAGAGGAGTCGTAACTTCTAAGCGATATTCATCATCTTGTGCTCTGCAGTATGAAGCATTTCTTGAAAAAGCCTGTTTGAAAATGAAGTACAGATGAGTACTGTCTTTACGAGTAGTAATAGATCTTTGTCAGAGTGAAGTCATTTAGCACAAATGCATTTGACCAAAAGGATTTAAAAATGTTTAAACTTAATTGCTTCATCAGTTATGATGTTCCATGAGGAAGGCAACAATTTCTTAATGCTATGGAAATGTTTCTTTTAACTTTTTTTATCATGTCTGTTGGAATAAGACATAGGGTCATTATTTAACTAGATGATATGTGTATAAGCACATATATCAAGGTATCCTTTTTCTTAGTGACTTCCTTAATGCTGCTTTTCCAAGAGTCTCAGAATTCTTGTACTGTAGAGCCTGCCCAGTGACACACCTGCTTCTAGAACAGTTTCCTAGAAAAAGATCCTCTAAAACCAGTATTTTTCACTAACAATTTTCAATATTCTTCTCCTTCTAGTCTATTTTCACCACCATTTTCAGAGATAAGACATTAAAGTGGAGAAAAAGACAGAGAAAGGAAATGGAGATAAGTCAGGAAAAAGATGTTTCTGATTATATGTTTAAGCAAAACTATGGAAAAGCCAGATTTTTAAAATTACTCAGACTGTTTATTGATCATCTATGGTTCATGCACTGTTTCATCTGATCTCTCTGTGTCTTGAGTGTACTATAATAGTAGCTGCATTTGCAGGATTCTCTCGTTTTGGGAATAGAGATTACATGTTTTCAATTTGCATTGAAAAATTCTTGAACAATACACTTTAAGTTATCTCTTGAGAAGAATATCTCTTGAGAAGAATTGTCTCCTGACAATTCAATAGTAATCTATTAACTGATAATTTCATTACTATTGATAATACATCATCTATTTTGGTGAGATCGTACGGAAAACAACCGGGAACCCCCCAAAGGATCTCTAACCAGTTTAAATTTAGAAGTCATTTAGCATGTTCCCACTGTGACATACTTTATGAATAAACATGTAGAAAGATTATAAAGGATCTTATGATGGTTCTCTCTGTTGAGATCAATAGTGAGCTTCAGTTTTCCTATTTTTAATTGATTTTTTTTTGTCACAGACTTGTTTTAAAAAATCTTCTAAAAAGCTTGAATGAAACCTTTTCAAGATAGTCAAGAGTCTTTCCACTAAACTCAATAGATTTGCATCACCCCCTTAAAGAGATTGTAGAAATGATTTTTTTCCTTGTTTTCTAGATTCAGATGTCTTTCCTCAAACTACTAGAGAAAGCAAGCAATGAACAAAGAATTTCTTGCTGGCTTAACTCTGGTGAATTCTGGAATAAAATGCAAGGCATTGAAAATACTACCAACAAAATGTTCAATGCAATAGCTCAGTGTTTTGCTGTTGAATTGTGATGTTTCTGAACTGAGCACAGCAACAGCACTGGTGGATGAAGTTTTCTATGGTCCCTGGGAGTTGCAGTCAGCACCAGTGCCAGCTTTTCTGAAGGTGCCCTGTCAATTTACTGTATCATTCAGGTGAAAACCTGAGTAAGACCAAATGAGCAATTGAAATCTCTGTGCAGTCTCTTAAAGATACAGAAAGAGGGCTTCTAAATTATATCTGGGACAGCAGTGACTTAATAGTTGGACTATCCACATACTGAAGGGTTTGCTATATTAGTTTTGTTATTAACTGTTAATATACAGTGTGTTTTGTTCAGCAGGAACTGAACTAATACTTTGAACTAGGAGCACTGAACACACTTTTAAGTATTTTTTAACCCAGTATTTGACTGGGTTACATCATCAATGGGTAAATTTAGCTTTTCTTTGTTTTGGCCACCTAACAAGCTGAAAGCTCTATTTTTTTGCACTCATATCCTACCCAGTCTAAAAGTATTTCTGAAACATCTGTGCAAAGATTACTCATACAATGAGTATGAATAGTTCAAGTGCAGAAAGATATACAGTTTTCATGGTTTTTGAAATAAGGCCGATTTCTGATTTTACACTCCCCCAGCTTGGGATCTCTGCTTCTTCCTGCAACTCCATTTTTTTCCATAAGCAAATGACTTTCAGGAGAGATGTGCCTGTTCTAAGCTTAAAGTATTTCCTCCTACATAGTCATTTCAATACAATTCAAACATCCTAACATGCTGCCTCATGAAACCCTGTTCAAGCTCTTTGGAAAAAGCAGCTAGATTTTCCTGCTTTCCCTGACACTGTTCCTAGCTTCTTCAAAGTCAGCTCAGCCACAAAGTCAGCTCAGCCTTCCTCAAAGATGCCATAATTTTGGGTATCTGCTCAAGAACCTGCAGATTGTTACACATATGGTTCTTACAAAACTCGGTACTTCATGGATTAACCGTAATGTAAGGTTAGTTGTTCAAGAAACAGGAAGGCTTTGATCTTTGAGTAGAAATGCTGAGATTAAAAGGCTAGTTAGAAAACTAAAGGAAGATTGATAACAGGGGAAACTTCAGCAAAGAAGCTGCTTTAAATTAACACTTTTAAGCCTGACTCCCTCCCTCCCTCTCAGTGTACACATAACTATCCATTTGGCTGTCAATGTGGAAAAATAACTGATGTCAGATGAGGCACTCTGGATATTATGCCAAGTTTCAGTGAGAAATCACACAGATATTGAAATGGACAATTAGAGCATGGGTAAGTACTTGGGTTCACCTATACTGCTTCTCTTGTAGAGAAAGAGGTGAGAATTGTGTGTGTGATTCATAGAGAGGGCTTTGTGAAGCTGGCACAGGTGAGCCACTGGAATGTAATGAGGTGTGAGCATGTCCTGCCTTACTATGTCCAGAAGGGTAGGAGATAACTAACACTATCTTCTTTGTTCATATGGGAAGTTGAGGTGTTTCAGAATTTACTCTGAAGTAATTTGCAGAAGACAAATGTGCCAAAAAAGTCTCTAGACATTGCTGAGCGGAGCCATCAGGAGCTGTTACGGTTTTGCAGTTAACTGATGGTTTATATCTCATATTCAATGAGCATAAAAATAAAATATTTCAGACAGAGTTGCACATTTGAAACCAAAGGTGCAAAGCAGGGAGGACTTCTTACAGACACTAATGAAAATCTCAGAGAAATACCCAGTTAGGTCAGTGTCAGAAAAATTATTCTAAAATCTAGTCTCTTGTCTGAATACTATACTAAGGGGAACAAAAGGTACCAAAATTTTATCCAAAGATGTTCTTGTCAGCTTTTCTGTTATTTGTAGTGACTGCAAATTGGAGAAACATTCCTTCAGGCTCATTCTTCTAGAGCTGGCCAAACCCTGCTCTTCTCAGTTAAATGCAGTGCTCAATTAGAAAGTGTTACGTTTTGTAATGTCTTGATGCTCTGTTTCATGTCTTGAATAAAATGGAAATCAATGACTTAATCACTGCAGAACATTTCATGCTGTCTTGTGAGCCATTTGGAGGACATCATTAAAATTTAAATTTAATTTCACCAATTGGAGAAATGGAGAAAGTAACTAGGTGATATTTCCTAGTGTCAGTCATAAAATTCTACAGTTATAAAAAAGAACTCAAGTGACAGTAGGCATATGCATGAGTCTCATTTCTCGCTGGTTTGCTTATATGACTGTTAACTTGTTGGCTGTCAGGAATCAAAATCCTAAGTCCAAACTTTTGTTTTCTGCTATGAATTCTAGGAGTCTTCCTAAAGAAAAGTGGGCACCTACAAGTGCTAACAGTGTTTCTCCTTTCATAGAATCAAGGAATACTTTAGGCTGGAAATGACCCTTAAGATCATCTCTATGGCATAACATGGATTAGGGGGAAATGACCTACTGCTAAATGAGCTGGATCCAGATATATCTGCAAATGGCAAAAATCCTTTTTCAAAGAAACTTCTGTGGAGTGAATGAATAGATGATGCTACATAACAAATTGGTTCCTAAGACAATTAAAACCTGAAAGAGTGTATAAGTTATTTAACTCTTTTGTTGTGGAAGTCAGTGAATTAACGTGAATAATAAAACTACAGTTTTCAGGAGTGGGTCCTATTGGAATCAAACACATAATGATGAAGAATTTACATGTACAGCAGACTCTGAGCAGGAGAGTAACACAGAAGAACCGTATCAGATTTTCCTTTCTAAATATTCTTGTGTATTTTTAGCCAACACAGATTTGATGTTGTGTAATACACTTGAATTTTCTGGGTAGTTTGCAGTATTTCTCTTCAGGTGAGAAGTACATTTGATCACTGCTTATCTCCATGAGAAATACAAGAATGGCATTCTGGCCCCAATAATTCAGTTAAGCCAGATTGTTGCCTGAGGATGAGAGTGACTTGATCATGGTCATGGTAATTATGATTCCTGTGATCTGAGAGAAGGAATAAACGAATAATACTGAGCAGCTCCATTTTGCCAGTGGACACCAATTCATGTGCTAAACAATTCCCACAGAATCAGATCCACCGTGTTTCTGCCTGCTTCTTGACCAGTGAACGACACCTTGAGGGTGTGCAGGTGCTGTGAACTCAGTCCAGTGTTCATGGAGAACTGAGTATGTCTGGGACAGGGGACGGGGTTTTCTGTTTCTAAGAACTTCTGCTGAGGCACTGAAACTTTACTCCAAAAGTTAGAATAGTTTTTTCCTCTTTTTGTTTTAAACAAAGAATTGTTTCCCTCTTCTTCCTTCCTCCTCTTTACAATATTTCTCTTGTATTTGAAAGCAATTCAAAGATTTTTTTCTAAAATACAGGGAAAGTAAGTGCCTTTCTGAGAATAATTTTTTTTTTAAGAACTCCATTGACGTAAAATTTTACATAGTATTATTCCACTAACTCTTAATACTTGTTACTTTGATCTACTTCACTGCTAAAATAAAATGGGGGGAAGGAAGTTACTGTACTGATGCTCCACTTAAGGTAATAGGTAAAAAACATCCATGTTAAATGCAATTAGTTAATACAAATTAAGATGATTTCATGTTCTTTTGTCAAGATCATTCAAAGAGTTATTTGCTTGTGTCATTGAACAGCACTGCATTAGTTCTCATAATCTGGTTAGTGCATTAGCACTAAGTAAATCCTATTGATTCAGCAGATAAAATGGACCTAAGCAATCTTTGTATTTTGCTGATTTCCCTTATACTAATTTAGCATTTAACTCAGCATAGAGATTATCAAAGGAGAGGTGTTGATTAATTACATATTTTAGAGAAATAAAGTAATGCATCGGCGATGTGCTAATGAAAGCAGTTTTGTTGTACACTTGTAGTGTGTATCGGGTGCATTTTTCATAGAAGTCTTTATTTACATGGAAGCTGTGGTGAAATAGAAAAGCTGGGAATTCCAGCTAGGCCAGTTATCCAAAGATAACGCTGTGTGAAGCCTTACTCCAACACAGCATTGCACAATAACTGCATGTGTAGCCAAAACAGTGGTGCAAGAGATGTGGGGGACAGAAAGAAGTCCAGATACTAGGAAAATATCATGCAATTTGCCCTAATTCCACAGGCTGCATATAAAAGCAGGGGAATATCTGCCTCAAGAAAATGAAGCTCTCATTATCACTTCCCACAAGATTACTCCTCTAGCACTTCTTTGTTTTCACACACCCTGTAGACAGTGCAAGTAATATTTTCATATTTAGGCCATGGATCTTCTTCCTCACCATTTTTTAATTTTTTTTTTTTTTTTTTTAATTTACTGTTGGATTTGTTTCTGGTTTTACTTGTACATTTGGAAATATGGAGCAATTCCACTCTGATGCAAAAGCTGTCTGAGATCAGAAACCCACATGCCACCAAGAAAGTTTAAGTAACACAACTCTCTCCTGCATAATAATTACCTACTGTTGCTTTAGTGAGCAATAATGATGGCTAGATGTGGTCCTGAGTCAGAATAAGTAGTAAGTAGAAGAACTGCTGAGGTAAGATGGGTGCTGAGCGAGCTGAAAGGCAGATGTCTGCTTTGTCAGGACTTATGTGTCTCTCCACTGTTTGGCAGCAGAACCGAGGGAAATTCATTGCCTACTTTCATGTGTCAACCACCTACCAAAGCCAGGTGGGATGAATCCAGGACTTAGATCTGCATGCAGTGCACTGCAGAATCTGCTTCTCTTTCTTTGGTGAGTGTGCATAAAGAAATCCAAGCAGATCTTTCAGAAGGGGCTGACATAGTCTCATTGCAAAATAGCCATCAGCAGACTAGATGGGAACTTAATCTGGGGCAAAGGAGTCTTAGAATTTGGTCTGAACCCAGGAAAAGAGGCTTAGATCTGAATATAATACATTTCTAGGGAGTGTCCTTAACATTACATACCTACTAGTATACATTTTGGACATGTCTTCTTGTGAGACCATTAAAGTTTTCAAATTTGCAGGGTTGCATAGGGTAAGAAAATTATTCTTTGTCCAGTTCTAGTGTTTAGTGTTACTTAAGGGTCTTCAGAGACCGAGACATAAAGAACACGTGACCAGACATCCATTTTAACAAAATAAAAATTACTTACTGCCTGAAATGATTTCTCTGTAATTCCACAGAAAAGCAGCAGAGTCACTTTTCCACACTAATAACCAATAGGGAACTTTGCCTTCAGTGGAAAAATTTGATTAAAAAGTCTGAAAGTGGAACATTATTAGTAACTCTGGCTGATTAAGCTGTGCCCTTTGCAGAAAATGGTAGTTTAATGGATACCACTTTTTCTCAGAGAAATCCAGCTTTCATCAAGAAGATGATAAAACACCAAGGAACAGCACTGGGAGGCAGAGACAGATCCCTAACATGACATCAGGAGAAGGAAAACTGTATTTTTTGCAGCACTTGGGGACTAACAGGTTGGCCCCCAAACTTCGTAGCTTCTGGGGCTCAGAGGAGTCTGCAAAGGTATCTACCACTAGGGGTGGTGAGGTACATTCCAAAAAAACTCCCTGACTTGCCTTTTTCCTTGACTTGTCTTTTTCTCAAGAACTCCTTTGTGATGGTGTCCATGTGGCCAGTCCCAGGGACAGAATAGCTCTTACCTCTGTAGTTGTTTGCTGTATCTCGTCCAGCCCAAGATAGCCTTACCCATACCCATGCTCTTACCATACCCCCTACACACTCGTACCCCTACCTCTACCCATGCCTCCCTCCCACGCAGCTTAACCAGAGTCCAGACTCTTCCTGCAATCCTTTATGTGATGCTGCTTGCCCCAGTCAGGTCTTCCCCGGCCAGGTGGGTAGGTGGCCATGTACCCAGCGGTGGAGGGCAGCTGGCTGGTGAGCACACCCTGCCTTGCACTCTGCTGGTACAGGCATGGAGGAGACCCTCGGGGTACTGCCAGGACTTTCGGCAGACAGTGAGTGCAGAACAGGAATGCAGATGCAGCCCATCACCTTATTACCAGGGTTTAAGCATGTTTTACAGGGTGTCAGTGCACACCGCCCATTGTTCAGTCCCTCCTCATTTCTTCTTCTGAGATGTCAGAACCCCAGAGGAGCTTGCATATGGATGGGAACAGATTTTGTGCCCAGGCAGAGTGCTGTATGCCATCTGATACAGCATTTCCAGAGGAATAAATGACCGAACCAATCTGATGGACTCTGGTGCCTGACTTTTATGGAAAATATTCAGTCACAATCTACTCACAGTATAAAAACATCCCCATGCTGTGAGATTATCTAAATAAGCCACATCAACCTTTTCTAACCAGAGATGTGATGTTACTTTTAAACCTGCCAAAAATTTTAAGCCAAATGGTGTAGGATATTACAGTTACAGGGCCTCAAAAGAGTTATTTGTCTCTGTGTATTTTATTAAATATTCCTAGACACAGCCTTAGGATGACAGATCAATAAGTGCCTTTGCGGTTTCCTGATAGAAGGCGGCAATTATTTTCTTCCATTACAATATAAGCATAACCTAATTTTACTCATCTGTCATGTGCGTAATGGTAATAAAGAAGCATCACCATGTGTTTATTTTACTTTCACTTTATCTTTTGTTTTGCTGATCTTCTATTTTCCTTTCACATTCTTCCAGCTGTTTATGCTTTTCATTTAAAAGGAGTTGTGACCCATTTGTCTTGCTTTATGACACTTGCTGGGAATGTGATGGCAAAAGCCTGTCTGTGGTTACTCTTTTCCTGTAAGGTGTTAGTACTTTATGCTTTCAGCTGAACTTACCTGTAGAGGAAACAAAGCCATAGGATCTCTACAGAGCTGACTTTGGAATTCATTTTGGAGGTGCTTTAGAGATAAGTCAGTAAGTCAATGACTGAAGTCAGGTATCAGAGGAGAATTTAGCTTACAATTGTTCAGCATGCAGAAAGGCCAAACAAAGCCTGTAAGATCATGATCTAACTAAGGACAAGTGAAATGTACAGTTGAGATTGTCAAGGCTAAAAATCAACCCATCTTCTTCACTTGAAAAATCACATTTAATCCATGATAAAGGTGCACACTAATGGACTTGTGTCTACAAATGAATGAAGCAGCATTTGCCTCCTCATCTAAACACACCTCTGCTTTGAGGAGTACCGCACTGGGGCTGATAGTGACTAACTGTGACCAAAGTAATTCTGCTTAAAAGACTCCATCCAGTTTTTGCCTTGTTGTGGGTGAGGAGATTCCTGAACAGTGATTCAAAACCCTCCCCAGCAGCTGCCTCTCAGATATCTGTGTCCTGACTTGAGCAATAAAACTCCCTTACTATAACTCCCAATTTTTCTTTTAATTCAAAGCCAGTTCTGTTTCCACCTTGCTGTCATTTAAGTGTCAGCCAGCTCTTCACTGAAGGAAATTATTAGGCAGTACTAACTGGTCACAGCTCTGCTGAAGTACATCTGACATCAATCAGATGCTTCATCAGATTCATTTTTCCTAACCCTAACTTCAGTGAGCCCAGGTTTTGGCTTAATATGCATTACACTTAAACACAACTGGAAATGTTTTATTTTGATATTATGAAGTTTTCCGTGAGCACTGGAGTCAGTGAAGCAGTTATGTCTAGATTTATATCTTGTGGTTGGTTGACTTTGCTGTCCAAACAAAGCTCTGATGGAGACTTTTCCCATGGGTGAGCAATACCTTCTTCAATCCCTGAGATGATTATAAAGGGGCTCCTTAAACTTCATCAGTTTCCATAGCCTGAGCATATATTGGATCTGTTTCTGGACTGACACCTGAGTTCACACCTTTAAGATTTCTTATTGCTGAGGTTTTCAGGATAACTAACAGAAAGACAGGCCTACAGTAGAGTGACCACATAAACTTAATTCCTTAGAAAACAAGGCTAAAACTCATAAAATTTGTCAACCACATCAAGATGAGTTGCAGGATTTTTGGCTTTAAATATGAGAAGAACAAGTTGAGGAAGTGTTTTGGATGTATTATTTGGGTGTGTTTTGGTCTAATTTTACCTTTGGAAGGCTCAGATTAAAGAGTCCTGAGGGACAGCCACTTAAAAAGATGGACTACCCGGAGTCCAACAAAATTATGTACAATTGTCTTGTGGGACTTTTTTTGATAACATGAAATGGCCTTCATCAATCAGACTGTAACAGTAACTTATCAGAGATCGTCTCCTTACAAATGGTGCTAAAGGCTCATTTTTCTTTTTAATGTTGAAGTTAGTGGTATACCATATTCACTGCTGGACTGTTTTCACTGTCCTATGACTTAATCTCACAGTGGTCAGTGCCTTTCACTTGCATCAGTGGTCTGTGGTTATTCTTTCAACATCAAAGACAAAGATCATCTTGGCTACATTACAAATAGCAAGTTTTGAATTTTGCCAAAATAAACTGTGACAAACTCTCACAGATTATAAAAGCTTTCTTTTAAGTTGAAGGTGACTTACAAAAAGAAAAAAAATGGTTTATACCCTCATGTATGTTTCCACAAAGTACAAAGAAGGGCCTAAGAAAAATTGAGGAGTTTGAGGCTCCTTTTTTTCATTATTATTATTTAATCTCGAGCAAAATCAAGGAAGACCAGATTTGACATTCCTGAGACAAGCATACGAAATAATGTGCTTTCCCTTCTGCCTGTTCCTTCCTTCCCTTCCTTCACAATCCAGCCCTGCAGATCTCTTTCACACACTAGAGAAAAACAGGTGTATAAAGGATGATTGGCAAATTCTTGCCAATCTTTTCAGTCAGTTGAAACCTGAAAAAACTCACAGGATACTTTTTATTACTTTATCCTTAATGAGCCCTCTGGAATAAAGGAAAGGAAATGGAATGGTAAAGCTTGACAGTCTTGATATTTCAGTGTTAAGTAAACAATCAGGACAAAAATTTGACTGCCTTTATGCCATTTAAAAGAACCACAAGAAATCACAGAAACATTTTTCCCTTTATCAATTTAATGTAGCAGAAATCAGAGCTCTGATGACATTTCTTGAAAATAGGCAACTATAATAAACATGTCGGCAGTATAAGACATTCAGTTCTGATATGCAAAGCAGCAGCAGACTCTGGTAAAGCTTTTGAAACAGGAAAGTACTTCCCAGCATGTGAAAAGTGGCAAATTATTCTGTCAATATTTTAATAGTATACTTTGCTATGAAAAGATCACCTTATGAAACGGATGTATAGGCAAGTACAGAATGAGACAAGTTAAAGGCCACGAGCTTTAAAGACAGTCATTCACAAATCATATACCCCATGAATAGAGAAAAAAGTACTTTCAGAGAAGAACAACGTTCCTTGTTAAAAATGAACTGAAATATGAAAAAAGGGATATTAATACCTGAAATGAAAAATTAGGACAGCAATAACACAGTGAAGAAAGATAAGAAGTTACTGTACTGAATGCTTTCTGACTTGTTTTTAGTTCCTGAAAATTGCCTGTTCCTCCCCCAAGAAAGGGAATGAAATGCTGTGTCTGTTGGAGCTGCTGTACCAGCATCTGCTGGCTGTGCCTACATCTGTGTTGAACACCTGGAGTCTGCCATAAGCAGTTGTCCCCCAAATGCCAAGGCTCTTGTGGTTATGCTCAGACTGGGTCAGACCCCTCCACTGAGCACATTGCTGTTACTGGTGAGAAGCCACAGCATCTCTGTAATGGGTGCTTCTCCCCAGACTGCCCTGTCTCACCCCTTCTCTTTAATGAGACTCCCACCTCCAACCAGGGCATGTGTTTGCACCCTGACCTGATGCCCTGTCCCGGGCAGCCGTGCTTAGGAGGACTCTGGTGGTATTTGCGGTGAAAAAGGCCTGTGGCTCCCACCCTCACTCCAAGCTATCCCAACAATGGGCTATAACACATCCTATCAATCTCTAAATGAAGATAGAGCCTGCTCTGTCCTGACAAAGGCCTCATCTTGGCTGAGCAGAGCCCCACCATAGAGACTCTGGCCCTGCCCTCTGGTAGAAGGCAGCGTGCCACCTCTGAGCTCCAAATTTCTTGTATTTGATAACAGAAAGTTCCACAAAGGATATTTAAGGGCCTGCTGCGTAAGCAGGTGATTCAGAGTTCTGATGTTTCATATTCCAAAGTAATTGTTAAAAGTACCTGATTCCCAGATTCTGTATTTCTTTTTAAAAGAGTTGAAACCAGCACAGACACTGGCCAGAAGGGAAAGGGGTAATTTTTATGCTTCCTCTGCTCACAGTATTTCAGATGTTTGGAGAGCAGCAACCACCTGAACTCAGGGTACAGAAAGGCAACCCTCCCACCCAAGACCACCTGTACCCCTGCTCAGGTACACTCCTCACAGACACCTCTTTCATAAAGAAAACTGATGTCAGTCAGACTGTTTCTGTACCAAGCATGAGTAACCATATTACAATCTGGCTCTTTGTGGCATGTTCCAAATGAGCTCTTTTTTTTTTTTTTTCTTTTTTTTTCTGAGAAGGGCAGTGATTCAGCATTAACACAGTCTTAAATATGAGCGATGCTTTCAGGGACTCCTCAGGGCACAAGGATATGAATGTTTATGAATACTTTTATGAAATAAACAGCTAAATGTTCGATTTATTTGCATCACAGTTTCTCAAGAAAAAACCTTACAAATTAAACAAAAGAAAAAAAAGAATTTCCCCCCCGGTCCCACTACTACATTTTTAGCACCGTAAAGACCTCAGTGATTTTAATCTCAATTTACAGGAACTCATCCTTACAGAGATGAATCATCAGCAATGCTAAGTAACCTGAAATGACCAAGGACTTACATTTTGTAACTGAAACTGTAAGGATGGATACCTGGCAATGGAGTAGGCAAAGAGAGAACAAAAGTCCCAAAATGTAGCAAATCAATTATCACTTACCCTGTTCAAGCAGTATTTGCTCTCTTTCCCGTAAAAGTGCTGGAGACATTTCATGTTCTGCTTGTCAACAATCTTGTTGAAGAACTCATTGATGGTTCGCACAGAGACGGCACAGACTGCAGATCTGTTGGTTGGTTCGGAAGAGTCTGGTTTGCTTTGTGCAAAAACACCATAGAGAATATCATCATTCAACCCGAGGCCCATTTCGTGGGCTAGAGCTGCACCGGGCTTGCTTACATAGGCAGCTTGCAAAATGTTGAATACCTCCTTTCGGATGGACCTCTTTCTTCGCTTTTCAGTAAAAATGCACTCAAGAGGCATTTCCATGTAAGAACGCATCTCTGAGTCTAAAGTGCAGAAGCGGATAATTCTAGTGTGAAAAGCTTGTGAGTCAAGAGTTTCTCTCTGTACAGTCAGAAAATAGACAAAGTGATCATTTTCAAAGGCATGGACATACCTAATGGGATACGAGTCACGGAACTGAGGGAGGATATCTATATAAGACTGATCTGTGAGAAATTCAAAACCGTCCTGTGTTTCTTTTAACCTTCTAACTGATATAGAATGCAACATATAGGGAGGTTGAAATGTAGATGTCACAGTATTTCCAACAAAGAAGTTGACAAACCTGTCCTTTTCAGTCACCAAAACTTTGGTTCCTAAAGTGCTTACAACACAGTCAGGACAATTATCTGCTTCTCCATCCATCTGGGGTGAGTACATGCAGTGCACCTCGCTTTCGATGTCAGCAGGGTTGTCAGGGTGAATGATGTGACGGTGGCAGATGCCTCCGGACACACTACCACAGCTGATGAGCTGATCATCATAATAAGTTTCTAAGAGCAGTGCCATGTTGACATTATCCTTCCATACACTGTTAGATAAATTGGCTTTATCTCTGCAGTCTTCACATGGCGCACAGTCAGGATTCTCCAAAACAGGCCCAGTCTTGTACACAGAAATGTTCTGGAGAGTTTCATTTAGTACGTAAATCTTGTTGACTGCTCCAATATAAACATGATGCTTGTATAAAACCACATTCTGAATTGGTGTTTCTGCGATGAAGTTAGGAAGATCATATTTCACACCGAAATTCATCTCTGATTTTTTAGCTGCTTCTTTGCATTGTCCATGGCTCCTCTGCAGCAAGGTAAACAGGAATACGATAAACCCAGAAGGATGTGCAGTAAAAGGCTTCATTGTCAGAGATTTAATCTGTCAAAATATATTTAAAGGAAAGAGTGTTTATATTTCATATACTAAAACATCGGTTTATGAGTCAACAGAAATCCATTTCTAGGCTGCATGTAGTAGCGGAACTATTTCAGATTAAGAAGTGTCATAATCTTGCTTAGTGTCATAACAGTTGTGCTAGAAACTGCTCTGATTTCTGTTCTTCATGGGTACCCATTTAACTGCTTTTAGAACAATTCACAGGAAGATTTTCCTATGATGAATATCTCAAGACCCCTCGGCACATTGTAGAGCAGCAAAAGAGAGATGACTGCTTCCACACTGACATTAAATCAGCTTACTGTACAGTTTAGAACAGGATGATGTACACATATCTGAAATCAAAACTGCCCAGGACACTCAGGACGCAACTGCACACCAAAGCAGTTGGAGCACTTCAGTGTGTGGATATAAGGTATTTAGCAAGTTCTCAAGGGGCTGAACTGGTTCCTAGCACAGCTGCTTAAAAAGTAAGAAACAGAAAAGACATGAAATAATGTGAAGATATGAGCTGGAGTGAACTTCTACTCTGTTGACATTTTTGATTAACCATTCTCTGCCAGACCAAAGGAATAAACCCTTCTCTCTCTCCCTGCAGCTCCCCAAATCACTGTCTTTCATAAGGACTCAGTTTGGAAAAAAGAATGGTTTTGTTCAGCCAGCTCTACTTCTTGGAATACTCATTCTCCCTACTGTTGACAAGGCTTTGTAATATATTATTAGAATATTTTGTGCATCATGTGGTGCCTGGCATGTGCAGGCTTTATTTTAGGCCCTGTACCACAGCAGTAAGTCACTCTGGTGAACCTTTACAAGATACAGGCGTATCACTGTATTGTAAACAAAGAGCTATCAAGTGACCTACAGCCATTAACTGATGAAATCAAACAACCTAGCACTTCTCTTTTTTTTTTTTTTAACATCTCCACACAATTGTTTGATGTGGCTTGAAAAACCAAAGGCAGATGACTAGTGTGATATTTCACCCCCTCGAAAGATCAATTAAATGAACTGTGGTTATGAGCATTTCAGTGCAGTATCCACACTATGCCTTGTCACACCAGACATTTTCTGTTAACATCATGACACAGTTGTTAAGCCAAATTTAGCTTCTTCAAGGAGAAAACAATTATGCATTCTAACAGCAATATGATTGCATACTTTGGGAAAATCCTTCTAGTTTGACTATAGTTAGGCAATTGTTGCTAATCAAGAAATGCTTGTGACCACTTAAAGAATTTAAAATAGATGACCTTGAAAACTACAAACTAATAATAGGAATCTGTACCAACTTTTTATTTCATTAGAACTTCAAGCAAAATGAAAAGATGAATATAGAGCAGAGCTGTTTCAGCTGTTTACAAAGCCAGTGTTTTCACTGGATTGGGTAAAACAATCCATCAGTAATTCTCCTGCGTTTCTTGTGACATTTTATTTCAGCACTGAACTCTTTCTGTGGTTTACCTCCGTAATTACACAAAATAATAGGTTTTGGAGAAAAATAATTGGTCTTCCTCACTGTTATCTGATAAGAATCATGACTGAGAGTTGGGGATAAAAATCAGAAACATAGGCTATTTGCAAGTGTTAGCTGGTAAGAACAAGTCAAACTTTTAGTATTGAGACATAAGAGATCTTCCCTCAAATCAGTAACATTTTTCTGATATTAATTAGTGATAACAGAATCCTGGAAACAAAACTAGCACAGATTTATGTTTAAAAGAAAAGAAAAAAGAGCAGGATATTGCTATAATTAGAAAATAGTCCCAGTACACACAGTACTGACTTCTATATTGCATAAGGCAGGAAACAGTTCTCTCATTCTCTGTAACACCTTGCTATTATAGATTTTTTCCTGCTCTGTGCTGGGATGAAACCCAGAGCTTTCAAAGTTTGTGTGAAACATCCAGAAGTCACACCCAATCCAAGAACAACCGTGTTCCTGTCCTGCCTGGCCAGTGCCAAGTGAAGGTCCCAGCACTGGAAGAAGTGGGAGCCCAGTCTGTCTTTCTGCCTCTTTTCAACCAGCACTTCCACTCAAGAAAATGATAAAACGGATACATTCCTGTAGATTCACTTCTGACAACTCAACATGTTCTGACACATACTAGATTAAGCAGAAAATTCCAAAAGTGCTCTATTTCTGACACGATGTAGAGGCAGGTATAGTGTTTACTGCAACAGGTTAACCCAACATAACAGAAGTGGCCCTGCAGTGGAGAAAGAAAGCAGTGGGTGGGACAAGAGTTAGGAGAGGCTCACTGATCACCAATACAAGAAAAAATTGCAAGCTTACTCAACAGGCACTGATTTGCTGCAGTATATTTTGTGCTATGTTCCTGTTTTAATATTCCAAAATAGGTTTTCCACCAAGCCCCTCAGTCTTCAGTTTACAATCCTGCCCATTCTTCCAGTATCTGAAAACGAGGATCCCTAGTTGTCCAACAGTAAGTACCAGTGTGCACTGCAGAGGTATTTAGAGCCATAAATACTGTGTGACTTCTCTTTTCCTCAGACCTGGTCTTGGGTGGTAGATAGGCTACTCTGCCCAGACTCTGTGAAACAGCACAGGTTTCAGTCTGTGCTCTGGAGACCGAAAATTTCTCCTTGGAGTTGGCTCCTTCAGCAAGTAAGATCGGAACTGAATGCTTAACAATAACAGCAAGGGTGGGATTCAGTGTTATATAAAGGATGCCAGAAATAATAGGTACTGTATTTCACCACTACAGTAAGGAAAATACGAGCAATAAATGAAAGTCAAGTCATCTTTGCTCTCATATTTGAGCCTCATCATGGTTTTTTCCTTTGTATGCTTTTGAGGTGTATCAAGCATCCTCTCAGGCAGAAATCTGCTGATTCTCACATATGGGAAGTTCAGGCCCAGATTTGTGGGCAGCTCTAAGGAAGATGATTCCCCACAGTGCACGTCTCCAGCACACTGTGAATCTTTCCTCAAGGTGCCTGAAATCAGAAGGAATGTCCTTTACTCTGAGCCATTTATAGCTTAGGGAGAACACAGGAGTTATATGAAGAGTACAATGTACTTCACAGTCCTCACATCATATAAACTCTACCGTTCCTCACTGAGAGTCCCATGACGTTCAGCACCTCTTTCCATCTGCATTTGACCCAGGCTCTTTCTCTATTCCACCACTGCAACCTCTAGCACACAGCTGCTCTTTTGTAACCTCCAGACCAGGTCACTGCAAACACACTTCACTTGAATACACCCTGAAGAAACAGGGAAATTTTGGAGTATTAAAAATTTGGTCTCGCCTCTCTTCAAAGGTCCAACAATCTCACTTCTTCTTAGCACACACTCAAATATAATTTCAGGTGAACTTAAACACTAAAAGATTTTTGCTGAATTAGAACCAAAATACTTGGGCTACAGATATACTTTTTGAGTACAGAGCAAAGAATTAGCTCCTATCACTTGCAAAAGGAAAACAAGTAATCCCTTTGTTTCCCTACTTGGTTTGAATGATGGATGCTGTTCAATCTTTTGTGACCTTCCCGTGACTTGTGTGTCAGTGTGTCTTTCATACGTCTACAGAAGACTTGTAAGCTTTGGCCTGTGATAACTATCAGCGAGCAATAGCTGTGGATGGATTATTCCTTTTGTAAGAGATATTTTCAAAGCCAGTGTCATGATGTGCTCATTTTTCCATCACTCAGCAGACAGTAGCCAGTAAAACTGATGAGAAAATGGATTTTGGGATGAGAAAATGGATTTTGGTTAACCATTGCAAGTGGCTGGTAATGATGTGTCATATAAGTGTGATTAGCGACCTCAAGTGCTATGGCTGGTGCTTCCCAACAGGCTTGGTCTTGAGTGTTTGTGTACCATTAACAGCTTCTCAATGGCAATTTTCTTCTACAAGTTTCATTCCCTCTAACTATGGCCTGGGTGATAATCTGTAAATATTGAACATCATGTCTCCTGTACATTTTGCCACTGTACTGACAAGTCAGGCCTGGCCTTACTGTGGAATAATGTTCAAGCTGTCATATGCAAGCAAGCCAGAAAACACAGCCATGCTTGTTTTCTTTGCCCTCATTTCAGAAACTTGGGTCCCAATTAGCTTTGATCACAAACACTCCACAGACCTGCACAAGCTCAGACAACACACTGACATGAAAGCGTTTTGTAGGTTGTTTGGTGCATCTCATTTTTCCTTGCTTTATTACAGAAAAGGAAATTACAGGGTCCTTCATATCACACAGAGAGCATGTTTGTACAAGAACATTTAGTCCTCAGATAGGTCGTTTCAGGTTAGGTAACAGCAGAGCCATGTTAATTCACGTTTCAAAAACTATTGCCAGCAAATGGTAGCCTTTTACCCTCTTTAAGGGAATATTTGGTAGTATGGTTTTATACTTTTTCCAGTGGGATAGTACACATCGTTACTTTGGTCTCTGACAGAGTTGTGGTGGTAAATTTATACAGGATAACCCTAGTTACTACTCCTCCCGAGAGTACAGTTTGCTTTGCTATTCTGGACCAAAATCCATGCCAGTGTAGGATCTGATTCCCTGTGGACCAGAGGCCCTGCTATGGAGACAGCATCATCATTTAAGAGGACAGGGCAATGAGAGGGGGTGATGAAAACAGCTCCATCCATCCAACTTTAGTCTGTTGTTGCAAATCTGTCACAGCACTGGGATCACCTTCAACAGACCAACCTCACAGTGGACGTGTCTTCATCAGACTTTTCAATTAACCAATCGCATCTTAATGAGTTTAACCTATTTTCTATGTTCATAGGTAAAAAATGGTCCTAAGTCTGAACTGAATTAGTTACCTTAACATAACAAAGAGAACAAGGAAATTAGTATATCAGCACCAAACACACAAGTGATCCCCAAGTTGAATTCAAATGGCTAATCTGAGTTAAAATCCATGTTCCCTCATCTTCAGCATTATTTCATCTCTAGTTTAGGCTACTTATCCTGACTAGG
Source organism: Sclerurus mexicanus (assembly GCA_013396755.1). Classification (NCBI taxonomy): domain Eukaryota; kingdom Metazoa; phylum Chordata; class Aves; order Passeriformes; family Furnariidae; genus Sclerurus; species Sclerurus mexicanus. The sequence goes on from VWZF01006071.1 coordinate 675,906, forward strand.
GTGGCAACATAATTTTCCAGCAGCATGGTATGTACACTAACACAATGCAATTGTCCAGTGCATAGAGTCACAGGACTGCAGCGGTTTACGTCATAAATTCATGGATAGCAGAGCTGGGAGGTTTCTATGGTATTCCAAGAGGAGTGTGTGCATGCAGACAGCTGATGGGGAAGAACTGGTGGGCAGGGCACAGCTTAGGCAACTCCTGAAGGATATACCATTAACTGAATCCTCTCCATATCCAATGCAGTCATGTGTGTCAGAAGAAATTGCTTTTATTAGTTCAACTGATCGGTAAAACTCTTCTTACTACATTCAAACACAAGAAAAAAGAATGTAAATTATCCCTGCATAAAATACACTCAATATACACGGTCAATTACTGGGTCCAATATACCTTTGTAATTCACAGCAGCTATCAATAGAAGCATTCTTGTTGTCTACCATGTTTATTTTTAACAGGCATTAAAACACAAGAAGACTAATCTAGCCTTTGGGGTGGAGAGAATGCTATTCTTATACTCATTTGGCACTATTTTTGGAGGTATCCTGCAGTGCAATAAAGTATAGAGTTTTTTGTTTTAAACTTGGTTCAGAACTTATAGCCAACTCATGTCATGGGTCTCTGGAACAACTGAATTTATTTGATATTTTTTTGTTGTGATGGGCTACAATGGCTCTACTGGTTCTTTCATAATGAACCTCAGCAAACACTCACTGATATAATACAAATGAGTGGAACAGATCAAGAGCTATATATTGCTCAAAAAGATTAACACAAAAAATGGTATACAGCATTTTTTACAACTCAGGGAAATTTCTCATGTGGAGAAGTAGTACTCGTTTTAAGGACTGGGGACTCAATTCCACAAAGAACATGGACTAGAAGTTCTAAATATACAAAAAATAACTGAAAGACCGAGAGGAAATACCCACAACAAGGTAAGTCTTTAATTGTTTCTTTATACTTATATTCAGATAGATTTGGATCTTTAAATACAAGAGGACAGTTTTCTACATCTGCATGATAAGGATGGAAGGATTTTTTAAAAACTATTATATTGTTTAGTGATTACAGGAAAATCAAAAGCAAACTCTGAACAACACAACACTATTGTTCCATTCTGTTCATCTGAAATGCAAGTCAGCAGTTGTGCAGCTTCAGTAAGAAAATACCTATGATGCTATTGCAGCTCTACCGCTACACTGGTAGTAAAATAAACCCAGTTCCAGCACAGACTTAAGCTTGGCATCTGCAGCAAATAATTCAGCCTGACAACTGACATATGAACACCTTACCCAGTCCAAGGGTTCAGTACAAATAGAAAAAGAGCTGTATCTGTGTATGTAAAATAATGTGTTATACTTATTACTGTACATGTCACGACTAATAACACAGGACAATGTTTGTCTTCTGTTTCAGGTTAGTGAATACAGAGACATTTGGGTTTCACTCCCATATTTTCATGTTTGAACAGATGAATTTATCTCTTGTGCATTTTCACTGCATACACAAAGCAAAGGCCTTTATCAACCCTTATCAGTTGAGATAAATGCAGACATGTGCCCAGGTGGACCACGGAAGTCACACAAGCTCAGATAAAGATGCAAGGTTGGTTTTTTGTGGGTTTTTTTTGTGTTTGTTTTTTTCTTTTTTTTTTTTGTGTGATTAAAAAAATCTTACAGTAGAAGAAAGCAACTTTCTTGTATTTCTGAGTCGATCCTGTTGATCAACTTTTTGCATGAGTCTGAGCATTTTGTGGTTGTCTGTACAGAACAGGGACAGTGTAATTTCCTTGGAATGTAGTTCCTCCTTTCGTAAAGAGCCAAGTTGGCAAACCTGGCTGGAAGCACAGTTTTAGCTCAATTCCCTTAACTATTCTTAGCACTTAGATTTTCTACTTTATGTTTTATGGTTATAATATCTATCTACCTGAATTCTTGTATTGAAATGCAGAGCAGGTTTTGGAAGCCTTTCCTATCTTGTAAAGCTAACAGTCTTCCATACTGTGATAATTAAAGGAATGGCATGGGTTATAAAATGAAAAAGATTAAAAGGCAGACATTCATGAGTAACCAAGACAGCATACAGATTTGATCTAAATGTTCCAACAGCAATTATGAATGATCTTGATGTAGGACATTTTCTGCAGTTTAATTGTCATTTGCTGCTAATGGTTCTTAGGAGTCCCTGAGACAATAACTCTTCATAGCCAAACATTAATCTCTTTTTTTAAAAAAAAATAAAAAATTATATGTCAGTAGATACAGATGGTAAAGAATATTATATGACAACTGTACCAAAACAGATAGTCATGATGAGGTATATTATATTAGAATGGTACCAGTGGATCTACAAGCCTACCAAATTATCAAGTTTCCTTTTAATGTCACAGTAAATGTAGTAAGCATAATATCAGCAACTAAAATGAACAAGACCCTGAATTCCTCCAAGGTGTGGTACAAATACCTAGGATACCAAGCAAAGGAAATTGTGCTGGCTCTGTTCTTTCCTCTGAAAGAGCTGGCAGGACAGTGTCAGGGAGCAGCTTTCTGCTTGGCGGGTGCACATAAAGCATGCCACTACGTGCCATGACTTCACCCTTCTGTCAATGCACCTCCAAGAGCCATAAGGCAAATCAGTGACAAAACATAAGGTCAAGGACTTCCAGTAGGTTGCTGACACCTTGCTTGATACACAACTAATCAAGCTGAGATGTCACAGTAAAACTGTGCAGGGTCCCAGTGAGATCAGCACATCTGTATGAGTGAGCTGGGCCTCTGGATTTGGAGAGCTGGCCCAAGGGCTGGAATGAGACCCTCAGACTGCTGATGGTGGCTTATCCAGAAAAAGGAAAAACCAGGACAAAGCTCTGTTTGTGGACCTCTGTCAGCACTGTACAGAGGACTTTAGCTTGGTTCCAAGTCCTCTCACTGTATCTAGGAGCTTCTGTGAGGCTGATGAACTGATCTGGCCTGGCACAGTCCATTAGGTTGAAACTGATTTGTCCACATGTATTATATTTAGTGCTGGAAAGCAGACTACACTCCCTCCATGCTCAAGCTGGCTCCACAAGATATAACCACAATTGTGTAATGCTGTGTTTGAGATAACCGACCCTGCCAAACACAAACCACCTCTATGCAAAGCTCACTTGGTGGTCTTTGCCCCAGGTGAAAATGTGGTGCACTCAGAACAGCTACAAACAACACTGAAGGGGCTATGTTTGTACACTGGCTAGTGGAAGCATTGAAGTCTGTATTTATGCCTTAGCTTAACAGAACACATCCTTTATCTGATACCAAAAGCTAATAACGTGATGGTCTACTTAGCTTCATAGCAGCTTTTTGATAATCAAACAGGAACAATGTCAAGAGTAGCATTCATTTTCCATCTGTGTTTGGTTAGGAGGTTATGACCTTTTCTTTTCATGCTGACCTCACTTTTGTCACTGCAAGTTTATGTTATTGCAATGCACTTTAACTGATGCCCTACTTTCACTCAGTTTAGAAACTGAGTTAATGACGACTCATTGGCATTACTGCTGCCTTGCTGCGAACCTGTGATTCATGATCTCTTTCCAAGGACTTTACGGTATTGGTGTTCATAAATCCCAAAATGGCCTGGAACCAGCCTATCTGACATCGTGGCTCTCACCAGAGGCAAGAGTGGCACAGGTGCAATCAGGAGAGTGGCTGATCTGCAGCAGCCTCAGCTCGCTTTTTTTGGCAGATGTCCCTCAGCAAGGGTCCGTCAGCCACAGCTTTTATTTTGAAATATTGTGCTGACCTTCAGAAGATGCTGAAAAGCTCAATAGTTTGAAGGAGGAGTTCAGGGATGGCTGAGCAGTCTGAGATTTTCATGCTAATGGGATCTTTTTTTTTTTCCTGTTTCAGCTGCTTCATTACTTTCTTTCAGCCTGTCCTCTCCCCTCATTTTGGGGAGACCTGGGGAGCTTAAATGTGCAGCTGTTGCTCTTCAGAGGTTCTCATTTATACTGTGCCCGGAACCAGGTTTTGGACTTGTTCAGACCCTGGAATGCCTCCTTTGGAAATCTGGAGCCAGATTCAAGGAGTCTGTGAGATAAGCAAAAAGGCTGTTTCCAAACTTCAGAGGGTATTTACCTTTCTCATAGGGGTGAAATGAGGATAAATGAATTCATTCGTACAAAACACCTCCAAAACACAAAAGGCTTAGTGCTGTTGTTTACAACAGGCATAGCACAGCAAGGCTCAGCTGTAGGATGATGCCTGCCATAAAGGGGCTGATTCAAAGCCGTGGTCTTCATCCCTCAATGAACAGGTTGGCCAAACATCTAAATTTGGGACTAGGACTTGGCTCTGTTGCTCTCTGCCCCCTGCTCTCGCCCAGGTACCTGCAGCCCCTGCCTGCACTCTCCTGTCCTTTTGCCTCGAGATCCAGCATCCCACCCCATAGCTGTTCCTTGCTCTCCTCTTCCTGTCCCTGTGGGAAGACACAGACAGTGGATGTGAGTCCTCCTAGACAAAGCTGTCCTGATGCTTTGGAGCCAAGCGATCTGGGAGGAAGAGAGGGCTTGAAGCATGGTGCTGGGAGGCTGCCTGTCAGCAGCAGGACCTGTGCCTGGCTCCATCTTGTCTGGGGACTGCAAAGAAGTTTGGCTGGGAGCTGTAATCCAGCTAGGACTGAGAGCCTCTTACTGCTTCACGTGATGTCACCTTCTTTGGAGCTCCAGCTCAGGTGAGAACTGGGGAATGTACAGCACAGAGGGCAGACACTGGTTAATTTAAGCACCTGAGAGCTTTGTGACCAGTGAGTGTTAGGTTTCTGGATCCCTTTGTTGGACTCGTGCCCTGAACTCACTCTAAACCCCATTTTAGATGTCACAGGAGTCTCCCTGGATCTTACCCATAATTTTAAGCTCGGTCTGTTTATCCAAAAGGAAAATAAAATGGCAGCAGTAAAATTGGAAAAGTCAGTTAATGTATGTTTTTAATTCAGGCCTTTGTACTACAACTGCTCCTGAGCATGAGGTTTTACTAAGCAGTTGATATTGAATTCAATACTTTGGGTACTGAACAAAAGATCACTGTCCTTTAGGAAGAACATTTTTTTTTACATCCCCGCTCCTACTAAAATTGTTGAAGTTGTATTGCATTGCTTATTAGCACCATGTATGTTGTGTTCAGACAAAAAAATGGACTACTTGTGACTAATAATTACTCACTTGAGCATTTTGAATTTGAACAAGAAACTGATGTTTGGAGTGATGATGGGACAGTTCTGAACTCGTACGTACCTGAGCTTCCACAGGAAAGCCGGGTTTTGGACCTAAGCTTTGTCAGGATAAGCTACATTCCTTCACTATGAATCCATCACCTTTTCCAAGACTTGACTCCACAGCCTTTATGCAAACAATATTCTCATTGATTCCTGTGATAGTTGAGCTGACTAAGAACTAGAAAGTGGGGTGCTTAAAACAGCCTGAAAGGCAGAAGATCTGTTGCAATGACAGACTCTCAATATTACCTCATTTAAAATGAGCAATAGATGATACAGGGTAAATACTGAAATGTAAAGGACATAACAGGGATGATAGGTGCAGAAGAGTAAATCTTTAAAAATCTTATATATTGTTAATGAAGATAATCATTACTCTTTAAAACACTAAATTAACCTACGCTGCATTTCCAAGTAACTAGCTAATGGACACAGGCATTATCTTTTCATATGTCTTTGAAATCCCTATAAACCATGCCTAGCCAAATATTTGACTGATGGGCTTTTACCCCTATTAATAGCATGTGATGAAGGTCTCAGTAAATAATCTACCTTCAGAGTTCCCTTTTCTAGACAGGAAAGGGGTACTTTCTTATTCTTCAGCCACCTCTTATTGCTCCTTGCTGCTTCCTGAAAGGCTTTTTGTACTGTGAAAACAATTCACTGGTTGTTACCTTATTTTTGTGCCCTGCGGGGATTTTGGGCGCTACTCTCCTCAGATAAGCAGGGAGCTCTCCCACTGCAGTCAGGGGAACTTTGAAAGCCATTCATGCTTATCTGCAGGCAGAGGTTGGCCCAACTTGTGTTTCATTTACAAGAGAAGCACCGTATTATTTGCATAAAACGAGTTCTTTCAAAGCATATTATATGAAAACTTTTCAATTTGAAAACAAACAAACAAAAAAACAACACACAGCAATTTTCAGGAAGCAGCAAAGTTGTCTCTGAGCTCTAACCTAGCTGATTTTATCGTGGCAGCTTACATCTGAAGAACAACAAACACATACTTATTTTTGTAAATGTGTTTTCAGAAGGAAAGAAAACTCCACAGAACTGGGAAAGAGTCCTTCCAACTGATAATGACCATGCAAGGTGTTTTCCCTTTTTAAGCCCTGCAGGAAAAACATAGGGTTCAGTTCTACAATTAGAAGGTCATTCATGATTTTTGTGATTCCATGCACTCTTGTGCTGACTTTACCTGCACCTCCTGTCTGGCTGTCATTTCTCTCAACTTCTACGAGCACATTCTGCATTCAGAGCTTCTCCTCTCATGTAGACTCCCATAGTTATTCAGGAAACAAAACAAACAAAAAAAAAAGGATAACTGCTGTTGTTCAGGTCTTTCTGAATATAACCAGAGGAGGGAGAGAATCATCCTTTTCTCACAAATGGACATGTCTTGCAATCCATCTCTTTTGTACAGATAAGGTTGGCATAATAAGGACAAAAACTGAATGGAATCTGATAGAAAGAATAACTGAGTTCTATAGGATTTAATGGAAGATAAAATGTAATGGGATTTTAACATGTTACAGTCCTGAAGCACAAACAGAATGAATATTAAATTTCATAGGATAATTCAAAAAGTTATAGTGAGGTTCCCATGCTGAGTAGATTCAATAGGATTTTCCCATTGTGGAAATTTGACTGATGAGTCATGGTGGAGACCTGACAAGACCTTGAACACATCATAGGAGAGAACATCCCCAGACAAGGAGCTATTTAATCCCCCTGAGGAGGCAAAAGGACACAGTGAAATGTTGCTACCGTGCCAGGTTTTCTCTGGTGATTTTTTTGTAGGGCCAGTGTTTGCAATACCAGGAAAAATGGGCATTTGGGAATTTCAGATTCTAACTACAACATACTTAATAAACACTAAATACTGGGAAATGAAGAAAAAGCAAATCACAGAAATAAAGACAGTACACATTTGGGTCCTCTACATGTTCTCCATGCTTGCATAGTTTCCACTGAAGGTGAGAGAGTTTCCTTACATCTGGACACCCCGAGTTTAACTAAAGGCACCCACATCCTGGCTGGGGGAACACTTCCATTTACTATTTGGAAGTGCTGCAAATACAAAGAAAGATAAAACTCATTATCATGCAGCACTCTGTCCTTGAACGTTTACGGAAAGGCAACAGCAAAGTGGATGCTAAAGTTTTCCTTCATCAGAAGAGTTAAACAACAGTTAAGATAGTTTTCAATCATCTACTGCAAGCCAAATTGCATCTTCAAACATGAACAGCATTTTCCACTCATTTGAATGGATGGTAAACACATTTTTCAGGGTGAAATTTGGATTATTTTCTCTGATGCAGAAGTGCTTTATCACACAGGGAGCTCCACATTGGCTCACTGCTTCACTGGAGCCCAATACTGTCTGCATTCTACCTACTCTTTAAAACACTATTAATATTGCAATTGTATTTTTTTTTATTGCAGCTTTGGGTATTTGTAAGAATGATATCAAATACTGAGTATTAACAAGAAACATTTTTCCCCAGGAAAAATATTGGCCTCTAATCCAAAGAGCAAAAGCAATAAACCTAAAGAGTTTAAGCAAAGGTTTTACAGAACAGTAATATATAACATTTAAAATTAGTACCCACTTTCTAGAAGTAGACAGGAAAACTGAATATAACTCCAGTAATTCATTTAACATTTTCAGTGACATTAGGAAAGGGCAATTAATCAACTTTTGACATGAATTCAACTACCAACACCTTTCATTGTCTTCAGTAAAGCTGCCTCTCTCTGCTTTATCCTGCTTTCTCGGACCTGACTAACAGAATTTGGTATATTTGGATGAGAAGACATATGCCATGAAGACACATGAAACTGATATAATAATACCCATAACAGATACAGGGATATATAATAACAACAGATAAAAGGATATATAATTCCCATAACAGAAATTCTAATACAATTTTGACTGTGTAACAGTCTCAAAGATAGAGTGAAATCCAAGCCTGAATTAGCATATGTCTAAGACAGATGAAGATTGTGAAGTTATTTCATATTGTTTTCTAGTCATGCTTCGGGACAATTCACAGATTTGGGACTTTTTTCAAATGCTGGGCTTACTCAGAAACGTGCTACTTTTATCCTTACAGGATCATGCATGATGGTGTGTAGTGGGGAAGAAGCAAACTCTAATATCTTAATAAAAATATCTCTGATGGTCCTGAAATTCTGCTATTTTAGTTTGGGTAAACCAATCCAAAAAAGCACCCTTACTCATGATAAAGCTAAAGACAAAACAATAAATTCATGTATGTCTCTAGGCATTCATATGGCACAATAGACCTCTACCAAGCTTGAAACCACACTAGTTGGAACAGTTTCAAAACAAAGTGAAAGAAAGGTGAGGTTCAGCATCCAACTCAAACAAACTAAAAAATAAACAAAGAAACAAAAGAAATATCTCCTAAAATAAGTAAGTTTGGAATTCTAACTGTAGATGGCAATTGTTTTCATCTCCTCATTAAACATGCTCAGAAAGGATTTTTTCCACAAAATTTAGACAAACATAAATAGTTCCTGCAGGACTTATCAATTTGTACAACTATTAATGAGAAAAAATTTATGTGGAAAAAGATACGTCAACCTTCTATTAAAGTTGAAGAAGAGGAAATGCATTTTGCAAATACTCTGCAAACACACACCAGGGCTGAGCTAAATCCAGTGTCCATGAAGCGTCAGTGGCAAATACTCCCATGGACTACCACAAGGCCACAGTCTTGCTCAGGGTTCCTACTAGATGAGCAGCACAACCACAAAAGGTAAAAAAAGCCAGTTGCCCAAGACCTACACGTGTTATAGGTCTGAGCCTTTGTGGTGGGTGATAGAGGGACTGGGATTCAGCTGAGGGCATGGTCTGCCAGATGTGGGCAGTGGCAGCAGCCAGCAAAGCTGAGGCTGGGTTTGAAGATCCTGCTCCGGGGCCATGTAGCTCTCAGCCCTAACCAATGCTCAGTGTAATCAGTCCATTAGTCCAGGTTTCTCCCAGTCCTAGACAGTTGTTTAAAATGAGCATCATTTGAAGCAAGCCAGAAACCTTAACACTGTATTTCATAAATAGCTCTAACTTTACTGCCTAAATTCATGGTGGTCCAGCCTTGTTAGTCTCATAGGCAAAATGCCTTTCTGAGTCTCATAATATCAACTCTCCCTTCTGAAGGGGGTTCAGCTATGCCACGCAGGGTGCAGAGGCATGCTGCAAGGTCACAAATCTACACACTCCAGATACCAAAAGGCAGGAGTATTATATATGCTTTATTTTTTGGTCATCTGCCCAAATCTACACAGCTGAAAGCCCTTCAGGTACTGCATGCCATCCTCCTGCAGTTGGGCCCTTGCCTTGAGGCCACCTGTTGAGCTGCCCTTTCCTCTAAGAAGAAAAGAAAATGTTATGGGACCCTCTTCAGTCACAAACAAAGCTACAATTCTAGCCATTTTATAAAATAAATTATACATTTGGCAAATTTCATATCCTTATACTGAAAGAAAATCTGCCTGAAGCCAAAAACTTCCTGTGTGGGAAATGAACAACTTACATTGTATAGCATTGTCAATAAAAATTAATTACTTATTGCCTAAATCTAGCTGTGCTGCCTCAATTAACTGAGTCTGCATGTAGAAGCGTAACTGAGAGGCCCCGGTGCTTCGTCATCAAGTCCTGAGCCATGCTATTTTGAAAATAAAAGACCTGTATCCTGTCCAAAAAATAAACTCTGGAGGTGACTTGCCACGTTGCCATTTTGGATTACAAAAAAATAGTCAGCCAACACACAGGGGAAGGCTTAATTCCAGCAAACACATACATAAACAGGAAATCTCTCTCCAGTCAGAAGGTATTTTTCCTTCGTACAATGGGGTTCAAAGATGTGTCATCATATAGTTTAAAACAATTGCTAAGGAACCTTACCATTTCCAATAACTTAGGAATAGAGTTGGCTTCCACAGTTGAAAGCCTGTCCGAACTTGCATGGGAAGCACACAAACACTAACAAATATATGCTGGCTTAGGCCAGTGCAGAGTTTTTAATCAATAATCATGTCAAGCTGGGGGACAAGGAAGGGAGGGAATCAATTTTCAGAAGGCAAATGGTAACAACTGTAGATTTAATCAAATTGCAGCTGCAATCCCTTACTATTCTCAATATTTTTGAAAGAAAGTAGCTCCATGGCAAAGAATGAATTTCAATAAATGTCACACACTTAGGTTTATTGCTGAATGTTTAAATTTATCAAGCTAGGTCACTGATCCTTCTCAGAAAAGATACCCATACACATCAAAAAGATACTGATACTGTTTATTTGGATAAACATCAAAATGAAGGAGCTACAGTAGAGGAAAGCAACTTACATAAAAAATTGTTGTTTCTCTGTGACTACGGGAAAAAAAGATACGCCAGTGCGACCCTTCAAAGAGAGGTTAAAGCTGCAACACACACAACAAAATGGATTGCTATCAAATACCATGGCGATGGCCACAGTGTGAACACTCGAGCCAAATGAAAATCTTCTGAAAGCATTTGGCAATTTTCCTTTCACATGCATTTGCAACCAAATTTATCATGAATTCAAACAAGAACCTTACACTGCCTTCCATACAAAAGGACAATTGCACATTCGTTTTCTTGGAACAAGCAGAAAAGACTATCACAGAGTAAGATGCCCAAATTTTGTTTAAGTATTTACAGCTTATTAAATGCCTAAGCATTACAGAAACTCTTCTGTTATTGACACCTGCTTGAAAAATGAAATGTTCTGTGGCATTTGCTCCCCTGGAGACTGGTGTGCTGGTGGGAGAGGTGGAGGAGAGGGGTTTCAGGTCATTCACCATTTCCATGTTTGCACTGCATTCACGCTGGGCCTGGCTTATCCACGCAGCCTCTCCTCAAAATACGAGCATTATAAAATCCTTAAAATTTGAGGTCTATATACCCCTCAAATTCTTTATCTCCACTTCTATTTTCCACTCTCCTATTTGGTATACTCTATTGCAACTAATTCAAGTCCATCTGAGCCAAGGGGATTTGGTCACTATCCAGACACATCAAGTGACTGAAAAAGATCACAGTGTGACTAAAAAGTCTCAGAACAGATCAAAAAACATGGCAATCTACTCAGGAACACTGTTTCCTTCAAAGGAGTTATAACCTAGACTAATTTGGTCAGATAACTTTACCTCTCCTTTCTTTTTCTAATGTTTAAAACTGGAGGAAAAAATACTTTATCTTCTTGTACAACATCATAGTTTTTCCTCAAGGCAAATAGCTTGGCAATTTGCTAGATTTGTTAATGCTAGAGGAAACAAGTTAGCACACATACCATGTGTTTGAATGCCTTTGGAAATTAGATTGAAACACTGATTTGATTTCCTAAAAGGTATCTCAAACAAGGCAAGGTTAGAGATTTGGAGAGTAATGAGAATTTGTGTGACTTCAAACAGCTCTACATAAAACAGACCTGATATTCTGGGGGGAAAAAGGTCACCTAATTATTCGTTTCCTGAAGGCCCTGTCTATACTACATTTCCCCTGGGTAAGAAAACTGATTTAAAAATGGCTTCAGCTAACGTGCTTGCATCAGTTGCTATGTATGAGATATAGATTTTTAAAACCATTGCTAAAAACCCCACAACATTTTTCGAGAGAACAACAGAAACCTTCCTGACTTGGCTGTAGCAAAGAGGTGCCATCCACAGAGTCCTGCATGGAGCTGTGGCCCTGCCTCCTTGGTGACGGCATGCTGCTCAGGGCCACCTGGCATGACCATCAGTGGTGCGTTGCACAGGCTTAATTTCCACATACAACCTTTGCACAGGAGGCAAAAATCACAGGCTGTGGCCACAGCAGACAAGATGCACAGGTTGACAGCTCAGCTGAGAGTAACAGCCTAATGAAACATGAAATTGTGCCACTGACTCAAACACCAGACAGTGAGGTAGCAACAGGGAGGTGAAAACACTGGACATAAGGGGTTCACAGGCACCCGCCGCAAAGGTGTCACTGCCACCCAAAATCTTAGGAGGGTGTGTTCCTTCTCCTTTGCATCCAACAGATCCTTATAACTGCCTATTGGGTTTTGTGTTTCTGTAGTTTCAGAGAACACTGTTCAGCTACCCTGTCACTTTCACATTCTAGAAATGATGTGCAGTGCTGAGAGGGTTCAAGCAGGATTTCCCTTACACTAGATATTCCACCAACACAGGTAGGGATGCAGAGCTCTCCTTGCTTTCTGCCTGAAGCAAAAAAAGTCTAGACATATCCCCACCACAAAGCAGATCACCCAGTGCTCTGAGATTTCCACTGCTGCATCTCTGCCTCTCTGGCTATCCCAGCACAGCATGCTGCCGGCATCAGGTTCCCTTTGTGGCAGTGAAGGCAAGGCTGCTGCTCTTGCACTGAAGCCAGCTGTGCCAGTTAGTCTTTGGAGTTCTGGAAGCCAGATCTGGGAGGCTGCAGGCTCTGGATTTTTCATCTGAGTTGAAAAATACAGACCAGGCACTTGCAGATCATATAGAATAAAAGTAAGTGGGTTGGCACCTTCAGTTGCATTGAATCAGCAGGCAGAGGTCACAGATCAACAGCTGAGGTACCAGAAAACCATAAATGCAAGCAAATCAGCTTGAGAAAGGCAATCCTGGGAGGACAACACTTGCCACTCAGTTTTGCCTTTCATTGAACCTCTATTAAATTTTATCTTTCTAGCTGCCTTGCCCTGACTCAGTGTCCTCCTATCCATCTATGGCTGCACTGCCATGTCTACCCCAGCAAACAACCTCTACAAACCACTCTCCAGCCACAACATATGCAATTTAGTTTATCAATAAATAACCCCTATGCAGTGTTTACCCTTTGAAGAGAAAAAGAAAAAAGAAAAAAAACAAACCTTACAGGATAATAAATAAAAACAATCCCCTCCCCATCAAAAAAGCACAGAAGTTGACTCTCTTTTCTGGAAATAAAGAAATGAATGTTTTACAAAATATTCCATTCTGCAAACTACTGTGTTTGTACTAGAAGACAGTCAGAAGAAGAATCATACGGTGCTGAAGAAGGATTAGGGCACAAAGAACAGGCAATACAGTCATTCTCTAAGTTACTTTGTTTTCAACATGCAGCTCCTGCCAAAGGCTAGCTTTTTGCTCTCACAGTGTATGATCTGTAAACATTTAACCAGCTCTCTCAGAAACATGTGAGACACTTTATCTTTTCTGATTATGAATCCAAACCTCTCAGATCTCAGGAAAAAAAAAAGAAAAAAAAAGAGACAATAAAAAAGAGACACCATCGTCTTTTTGCTGCTGGACAATGTAAAAAGCACCTGTAGGATGAAAGCAAATGAACTACCACACAGGGCATAGGTTCTTTGGGAAAAGCATGCACTGCAGCTTGAATAACCTCCTACGGGCTACAAATGCACAGTTTGCTAAACAACACTGGTACTTGATTATTAATCCCTATTTTAAGACGTATGTGCAGAACTTCCAAGGAGTGCATTCAGTATTTATAGAGCCAAAGACCACCTAATTTAGTGCTGACATGGAAACTGTGGTGGAATGCCATTATATGGAGTGAACTGTATACCATTTGAAGCAAATTCTGCTTTTAAAAATAACAATAGTGAAAAAAAAAAAAAAAAGAGAAAAAGCCAAACCACATGGAAGACTGTGAACACTGCACAACCCATAAAGTACACATCCCCAACTTGGGGAATCCTGCAGAGTCACCCCGAGCCCTGCGCCTCACGGAAGGCGGCCGGACCGGCCAGCACAGATGCACACCTTGGAGCCACGGTGCCCGAGTCGGAACTTCCAGGCTGCGCTGCTGGGCACCGCTGCGCCGCAAGCCCCGCGGCCGCTCCCGCCGCGCCCGTGGAGCGGGGAGGAGCGGGGAGGAGCGGCAGGGGCGGCTGCTCGGCCCAGGGGCCGCTGCGGACAGAATCCCGGGCGGCATCCCGGGCGG